>JAVLVB010001296.1:1609966-1666427 GCA_032876305.1 Orestias chungarensis
TCTGTTTAAATGTTTGATCTAAAAAACTGTTAAGTGTTATTAAATGGAAGTAAAAGTATTCCTTGCAGGTCTAAAGCATGTGCACATAGGCTCTCACATGCTACATCTGCCATTCCCCAAGGATTTAGAATAAGAGGGTCCACATACTATTAAGATATAGAGATTTTCCCTTCACCATTCAGGTTTTCTTTTTTTTTTTTTACTTTTGTCATACCAGGAGAGTAAAATCTCATAACCTGATTCCATCTGAGCTCAACTTTCCCTCTGTACGCCATCTCTGGTGGGTTTTTATTATTCATTGGGCTTCAGAGGATGCCTGCTAAGCCTGCTATAATGCAGACATGCTCAGTAAAGTCAAAAGAGCATTAGGGGCATTGCCAGCAGTCAGTGGGAGAGAAAAGTCGAAGGAGGATTTGAAATTCTCAGTACATTTCCCACATCCTGCCCCAAGGTCCAGCTCAGTTTAGTGTGCTTCATCCTTTTTTATACTATTTACTGTATATGTGCCTTAAGATTACCCTGCCAAGTGATTAGTCTTTTGTGTGCTAATTAAAGTAAACGGCTTCTAACTTTGCTTGTTTTATTGAGAGTAGCAATAGCGTAGCCAAACGAGATGCAGTAAGGACAACGCTTTGCAAAGCTGTAGTATTTTATGACTTACTATGTAAAGTAAAAGTGGGCAAAATAAAATACAGGGCTGGACAGTTATTATTATTCCGCTTTCTTTTTTAATAATGTTTCTGTTTAGAGACGTAACAGTGGCGGAGTTAGTTATAAACTGTGCGAGAACATCTATTATTGATGCTGTGTCTGTGCCAGTGGTCCTTTGGGGAATTGCCCATCTACTCGCTGGAACAAGACTCAGCTTTCACGATTTCCCAGCAGCAGCGTTTACTCAGCAGAAGTGTTTGTAATTTTTATTAGTGCAATGAAATGCATCTGAAAGTTCTACGTCTTTGTTTGCCACATTACATGAATGCGAAAAAAGCTTTTGTTTGCCAGGTGGATATTTTAGAGATACTTATTGAATCATGTTTCTAGACAGAGCATTGTTTCAAAATTGTCTGCAATGTGATGCATAATTCGACATTCAGTTGATTAGATCCTATTTTTACAGGAAGTACTCCAGACAAGGCTAAGCATCCGGAGGATGTGGCCAAACCACGGCGCCATGAGACCGCTGTACCTGTGATGCTGAAGGGCAAAGAGCGTAAACCTCTCAACCAGCTCACCCCTGGGGTAAACACAACACCATTTAGCAGCACATGCTCCCTGCCAATAATCTGGTTCTGACTGGGACTTGGCTGAACCAAGTACAGATGCCTGCCTTTTTGTCTGACATAACCTCAGAGGATGATTCCCTCCACTTTTGCTGGCTCTACGCTTGATTGGTTTCTTCAAATAGTCTCTCCACTTTTGCTTTGTTTATCGTTCCTGATACGTTCCCTGTTGTTTGTTTTCCTTTCCCTCAGTCGCTTTCTTCTCAATTTGTCTGCAGAAGACCAGATTACCCTAAAGGCAATACTCTGTCTGAAGTATTTTTTTTTAGAATTAAAGACCTTAAATAATTTTAGAAATCAAGGGTCTGGTTTCAGAATACATCAAATGTCCCTGAAATGTTGACATAACCAGATCTTATTCCTCTTGTTTTACAGTAGAACGAGTTGATGTTATGTGATAAAGCTTCCAATCCTTTTCCGTCCACTTCACAATCATACACAAATTTTCTTGATCCATCAGACAAAATACCCAAAATACTGAAGGTTGTGGTGGAATGAGACAAATTTTGAAAAAGTAAAAGTCCATGACAACCTTCCCTAGGTGCAATAAGAACCTTAAATTCAGCTTATATCCCACAATATTTTGAATAACAATGTAGGAAATAAAGAAATTTCATGCATTTTGAATTCAAATACTCCTTTCCCCAAATCTCCAGATTTGCTTTCAGGAGGTTAAAACTTGTCCTGCTTTCTGCCAAAGTGACAAATTCTAAAGCAATCACTTTGAAAAGTCTGCTCGGAAGAGAAACGTGGAGGTGTTGCGAAGTCCCTAAGCAGTCATTTTTCCTGGTGAAGGGAAGTCCCCATATGAGAGAGCTGTTTGTTTTCAACGTCCTCTGTCAAAGAAGCAGGCTAGTGATGTTAATTATATAAACATCACAAACACGGCATGTAGACGAACTGGGAATTTAAAGTTGGAGCTTTTATGGATTAATTATGCACAGTTTTTCCACAACATTAAACATGTTTTCCCATTTGCCACAGCTGACATACAACCTTTCTGCTAAGACTGTACATTTGTTTTAGGGCATGTTATCCGTAAATTGCTGCCCCCTAAATTACACAGAGCACAAGGGCAACTGGTGACAGTCTTATTGGCAATAGCAGTAAAACCTTCTGTAGAACGGATTCATACAGTGAAGCTGCTTTGTGTGCCAGCGGGTTATCGGTGAGTCATGATATATGGCAGAATCGTTACTTGCTGTCTTTGCTGGATTCCAGACAAAAGGCATATAGCTTCTTGTTCAACATTCTTGTGCAGTCAGAGAACAAATACATTTTGGAAAGGAAATCACTGTTCAGCAATCCCACAAAACAAAAACATCTAAACTGATTAGGTTTTAATGTCCTGGTACTGAAAAAAAAAAAATATTTGTGAAATCATCTCAGTAAAGAATCGAATAACACTCTTCTTTTGTCAGATAGGGCTTCTGTGAGTTTGACATTTAAGTCGCTTTCTACTTGATTAAAAGAAATAAAACTTAACCAGCCCAACCGATGTGACAAACAAAGTTCAATGGTGGCAGAACAGTGGATTTATTTTAAGGTATATCTCAAACAAGCAACTTTGTTTTATGTCATCACTGAAAAGTCAAAATAATTAAAGGAAGATATCTAGTTCAGCCTTGGGCACAATAAACAGATGCATGAAGATGAAGGGTTTATCTGTCCAAACAATTATATGCAATTTCAAACAATTTAGGAAAGGGCATCAGTAACATTGTTCAGGAATGACAGGTTGTAGTGATGAAAGTGCTTTGGTTCGAAATGGAAATATAAACCCCTGGACAAAGGGAACGATGGTAAAACGGTACCGTTTTCTGATGAAAAGGCTAATGCACATAATTAATTAACAGATTATATTTTACAAAAAGGCCTTAAAGAAAGATTTTTGATAGAAGAGATAGTCAAACAACATGATAATACCACTGAAAGTAAGTTAAATTAGTTCATCAGTTTATCTTCTAAATCAACAATGACCATAATCTAATTAGCTAAAGGGTCTTTAGTTAAACACGTTAAAAAGCATAATCTATTGTATGTATAGTTGTTTCAAAAAAAAGATATTGCAGTATAAAATATGTTGCAAAAAATGTATTTTGAAAAGGAAAAATACTTTTGAAAAAAGTATATTAAATGAGTTGTACATATTAAAAACACAAAATATGCAATTGTTGGTTGTGAGTTGGATTATAAATTGTAAGACTTTCTGCTTAAAACTAAAGAAAATGGCATTAATAAACATTTTAATACAGGCCTGAGCCACCATCGCCTATTCATACCTACTTAAAGATAATTATTTTAAAAAGGTACTTCAAATCTGGAAATCAAAGTTTAATGAATTTATTTGATAATTTAGTAAATATAATAGTATATCTAAACTTCAGTTACCTTAGTACAAAAAAATGGTCTTTCTTGTTATTAAGCTAACCCACAAAAAAGTCATTGTGGCTTTAACAAGGATTTTCATCTAAGTTAATGTTAGACAGTTCGGAAAAAGCTTATGTATAACATCTAACGTTACTTCTTCAATTCTGTATAACAATTTCCTCTGGGTAAGGACAAATCAGATAAAAAGGTGCATAGAGCAACAACCTGGTGTAGACATGTTTTGGAAGAGATTAAGTATTTTCATTTATGAGCACCTTGTGATGAGCATCAGTGTACACCCTATAATTAAGTGTATGCTGCACATTCACTGTTTATATTCAATGAATGTATGCAAAATGTTAAGCTGAGCATTAAAAAGATTTTGTCATGTTTTTCTTAGCCATATGGTCAAGGTGGGCGCGCCCTAGTCTCTCTGTTTGATCTGATCAAGACACATGGCATATACACAGTTTTCAATAGTGCGTACACTCAACCTACTGCATGTGTGCTCATTTTATAAATAGTACTAACCCACTGCTGCTTAATGCTGTATGTCTTTAGCAGTAATAGAGTGCAGTCGCTGGACGTACAACTAAAATACCTGTTTGGTTTTGGAGTAAACTAAAGTATTGATCCACAGTATGATGGATGTTGCATTTACCTTTATCTTTAACTGAGTAGGTAGTACTAGGTGAGATGTTCCTGGCAGTTCATCATTACTTGTAAATAGCTAAAGCTCTCAAAAAGCAGGAGAGCAATTGCAAGCTTTGAATTAAGCATACACGATACATAAAAAATGCACAGGAAACAATTTTTAGTTGTGAGTTAGCCTAACATGATTGATTTTGAACTGTGGAAATTCGCCAGGCCTGGCAGACATAATCCTTCCTGTCAATTTAGGACAGTCAGCAGTGACATAGAAAAGGCTCTAAAATGAGATTTGAATCGGCATACGGCTAGCAGTTGGGTTAAGATGTAAAAAGTACATGTGAATAAAGTTTTGTGTTTGTTGCTTATGAAAAACAGAATATATGTATTGGCTGTATTTATTGAATGAATGAGAGTTGTCAATGTTTACAATAGCCAGAGACAAACCAAAAGAAAACCAGTGCTCAGCAGATTACCCTCTACAGAGATTTCCCACCAGGAAGTAAAAATCATAATTTGTTGATTATCCTTTTTTTTTTCTTTAAACAATATCTGAAGCCTTTAAAGCAACCCAGAGCATAGTTTAGGACATGGTTTTCCAACTAATCATAGCCATTATCAAAGAAGTAGGCTAAAAGGTAACTGCAGGAGCTGCAGAGATTCCACAGTTCAGATCTGTCAAGGAAATTATCTTATTTGATCCTTTTTGAATAAGTGGCAAGAATGAAAAAAAGATGAATATTGCGTTGGACTTTGCAAGCATGTAGAAAAAGGCGTGTCAGATAAGAAATCAGAAAACAACTTTTTCAGATGTTAAAAAAACAAAACTTCACATAAACATTTAACACATCAGCCCAGTGGTAAAACATGCAAAGCTGTTCTTTAGTGGGGAATGTGAAGATGGATGGAGACAAATACAAGGCAATCCTGGTTTGAGACTGAATCAGGGGTTAGAAGAACGACCCAACAACATACAACCACAGCTACTTCTAAATAGTGTAGATCTCAACTTTTCAATATGCTGTAGAAGGACCTACTAGAAGTAAAGACCCACATTTGTGAGTAATGTTCGGAAGACGTTAAAATTGAAAAAGGAAGAATTGTTTTAGTTTCTTGATTTGCAAAGGTGGAACAGACATACCTGGAAAGATTATAATATCAGCTACTATTTCAGTCAAGTTCTCTTTGTTGTTATCTACTGTTCTCTTCTAGTCTTGGGCCACATTTTCTTGTCAACCTGGCTTGTCTCTGAACCAGCAGCATAAACTCAGCTTCGAATTAAAGAAACACACCCAGCTTTTTCCCAAAAATTAGTTGATAGTTAGACAGTTTTGATAAATGTTTGAAAAGACTTGGATGTGAACATTTTCCCATTGTAAATCTGATTTTTTTTCTTTATTTTATCACAGTCATGATAGAAAACAAGCCTGGCTCAGCTTATATAGTTTGTGACATACACAGTCTGAGGAAGTAAAGGATGTGGAAGCTTTTGTCCTTTTCCCCCTCCACGGTTGTGCCCTGTCCCATCCTGTCACAGCCTAGTCAATTTTGTTTTTTGTTACAGCTTCCCTCAAATCCAGGTCAGGGCACAAGTTGGTATTGTTTTGTTTTACAGATTTATCCTACGTCACTCCAGCTGGCGGTGTTTGCAGAGGGTGAAGAACTGATCCTGTTACTGGAGAAGAATGAGTAAGTTTTCCTGTATGCCAATTTTCACTCATGACTGACGTGTGATGTTTACCCACTAAGCCAAATGATAGACATCTGCTCACCTTTTTCACCCTAGGTAAGTTTAAATTGTTTAGGAGAAGGAGGAATACCTGTGTCGGTTTAGGCTCTGAAAAACTGCATTCAAGGAAGTAGAAATATATCCCATAGTGATTGGACTCTTTTCATGGTCCATTGTCTCTGAAGGGCTGCAAGGTAAAAGCTGATGAAAGGAAAAAAAAAAAAACAGTTTAAGGGGAGTTTAGAAAATGTATTTACTGAAGTTCTCTTTCCTTCTATGTTGTGAGAAAAATAACAGAGTGAACACTGGAATGAGGAATATGAATTTTATGAGTTGATAGTCATTCATAAAAGCTAACGTACTTATGCAAAAACCGTGTCATATACAAATAAGAAACCTTGATGTGAATGCAAATGAAAATTGGAATGATAGCTCCACTGACTCAGGTTTGTCGGTGTTTCTTACTCAGACGAAACATTGTCCCCTGATGTTTTACCACACACATGCTGACTACTTTAATAGACTTAAACTGACAACTGCTGAAACTCACTTACTCTAGACAGTTTTGACATGCTCAGTTTGAATTTTTAAAAAGAGAAAACAAATATTTTTGGAAAATTGATAAATTGAGTGCAGATTAATTAAATTTCCTATCTAACTCTGTTGCGTTTCCATTTTCTTGTATCCTGTACAATTTTATTTACACTGATTGTACCAGGTAATACTTCATCCCCTTGTTCTGCATATCACCCGAAGTGACTTTGACATCAGCTGTGAGTCATCTTTCACCAGCAGTCACCGGCCGGGTAGCATTCTGCATCCCCCTTCGGCCTGTTTGCTGTCAGGCCAGATGTGTCCTCTGATACCGCTTCATTTGTTTAGCCAGCACAGAACAGGTGGTCTCTGACCTCTGTGTGTCCGTTATGGCAAGGCTGCATCCGTTCAGTCAGAAGCTGGAGGAAAGAAAACGTGTGTGGGGCAGCAAATGTTTACAATAGCTTTTAACAGTAATGTAATAAATTTGGCAGCAATGGTTATGTTCCTAACATCTGTGCAGGATAATTTTTTTCATAGGCTGTAACATTTTAGTGTATTGATATTTTCGTGACTTAATTGGGATTTATTTTTATATAAATATCTGCTTTTATGTTACATACTATAAAAGATCATTCCTGTTTTGGCTAATGTTTAATTCTTTTATTGTTATTTTGCTGCTATCTGTTTTTGATCCTGGCTTAATAGCAACAGTTAGGTTGATGATAGATTAATATATCTCTGGTTTGAAAAACATTTTTGAGAGAGGAGTGTTTATGGTAATCTCTCTGTGTGTGCATTTTTTATTTCTTTTTATAATTGTAGATTAATGGTGATTGAACAGTAACCATGTTACATTATTCTCACAGTATTATCTGTCCTTTTGCTCCTACAAATCACTTTTACATATGGGGGATTCTAAACTACCAAATTACCAGATTCTAAAATCTTCCAACGATCGTCAATGTGAGATCTTTAGGTGATAAACTTGATGCAGTTGAGATTGAGTGTCTTTATATCTGCAGTAATACAGACTGCTTAAGGGGAACATGACTGCCCACTGCCCGCATTATTTAAAAACAAATCTTAAACAAAACCACGATAATATGATTATCGACATTTCATTTCCTTTTGGGATTAACACAGTATTCTTAATTGAATTCAAATTGAATTTTCAGCAAGAAACTTGAACCTAGGTTGCTGAATATTCTGTGTATTCATGAGTGTCTGATCATTGAGATTGTGGCTAAGTGAATGGTAATATTGTAAAACCACCTTGATTGGTCGCTATAATTTAAAAAGCACTTTAGAATTTTAGTTCATTTACTGTTTATATTTCACATCCGATGAGCCCATGCAGTTTGCTCTGAAGTCCACTGTTCCATTGCCAGCGTAAAGTATTCATTTATGGTCTGTAATGTTTGTTTAATCTGGTGCTTTATGGGTTTATTTTGCACATTATGTAAATTTAGATTCATTACCCATTTGCACAGGGTTTGTCCTAATTGCGAGGAAATTTATAAAGGGCATTTGCTTTTTTTTTAGATTGCATTCCTAAACTTTTATGTAGTCCCACTGAGTGAGCTGTCAGTACATTTCACAGAAATATTCTCTCTTTTGTAAGGTATACCCACAACAGCTTTGATCAAAGGTTTTAAATAAATTACCCTACAGAGATTCGTAGTATGTAAGCCAGAGAAGTCAGCATGAAAATAATTTTAGAGGTTCTTTTCTTGTTAGACTTGATTGAGATTAACGTAGGGGGTAACCTAAACAGCCATACATGCTATCCTGTTTGCTGTTTAGATCATTAAATTTGGACACTTAACATAGGGAAAATGAAGCTTCAAATGATTAAGTGTTGGTATGAGACATTTCGCATTAGTCTTGATTCAATAATTTAGTAGCACTGTTTGGGAGACTAAGAACCTCTGTACTGCTGATATCGAACACTTTATTGTATTTGGTAAACAGAAATTACAATGAAAATATCTACTGTGTAATCAGTGACATAGAAATGAAGCACATGTGGTTTAGAGATGTCTTTGTTGTTTGATATGTTGATCAGTCATTTGCTTATACATTTTCTTCTCTGTCTGATGCTTAAATTAAAAACTGCCTGAACCCAGATGCAGTATCTAGTCTCCCCATCTTTGTCTCCCGAATGAATGTGTAATCCTGCTGTGGCACTTTAACTCAAAGTGGCTTGCAATATATAGCTTCAGTTTGTTTTTCATCTCTGTCCTAGAATTAGCATAGAGCTGGCTTATATAACAAAACACAAAATACGTGAATGTTTGAATGTTTGACAATCTGTACTCTGGCTTTTATTCGGTGTGAGCTTTTTTTTGCAACAGAACTCTGTACCTGGATGCAGTTGTTGTGTAACATTTGAATTGAGGATACAATTTTGTGATCCACCCATTTATCTATCCACCCATATCTTCCACTTATCCAAGATCGGGTCATGAGGGCAGCAGGTCCGGGAAAAAAGACCCAGACATCCCTTTCCTCACTGACTTCCTTTAGCTTATTCTGGGTAAAGTTGGGGGTTATCAACCAGTAGGATATGCCCGGAAAACCTCCAAAGGGAGGTGCACATGAGGCATCCTGATCAGCTAACCTATAATGTGGTGGAGTGGACTTTTTTAAACACATAGAACACAGAGAGTCAAAGTAAAATCCATTGTATCTGAGTCGCCTTCTTTCTCTCCTACGTTTTATCCTTACTCAGAAATTTGCAAGAGTGCCTATGAAAACAGGCACATTTTAACAAGAACTGGAAAACTGTATGTAAGAGGGGACATCAGCGCATCAGCACATCAGTCGTTTTATCTCAGAAACTGTTCAACAGAACCTTGCTGAGCCTATTTTATCATGCTTTAATTGATTCACTATTATCTTTTGTCTTAGTGTCTCTTGTTTGGTAATCTTGTGTTACAGGAGCAAAATTCCCTGAAACCAAATCATAAAATGGGCTATGCAATTAATTGGGAAGCCTAAACTCACAATGTAAGCTCTATATGACACAGTTATAATGTAAAGCTAGCCATATACTAAAGATGGCTCACACCTTTTGCTTGGAAAGTTCTTGTTCCCTCGCTCTAGTTGTCATTTTTTGGACAAAACACTGCAGCAATTGAATTGTAATGCTGAACAGTAACACTGAAAGGTGAACAATCTGTTCTTATGGTTGACTATTGTATAAACTATTGATTCTAAAGCACTTCAGTGATTGCATTTTTTTTTTTGCGTGTCCGGGTAAGGTCCACTGGTATATCGAAAGACTTTTGACTTTGTCCACCGAATGCAGATATAGGTCTTGCTTTGAGCCCCGATGCCACAGACGTAATTAATTTTTTTTATGGGGGGGGGACAGGGGACATGTCCCCTGTACTTTTTCAAATGTCCGATTTGGTCCCCTCCACTAGTTACTGTCCAAAAACAGTAAAATTTTTAGCAGTAGGACCAGGCGTGAAGCAACCGCTCAAGCTAAAGCCCACTTCTCTGAGTTTAGACTGCCCACCATCACTTGATTGGCTCTCTGTTGCTTGGATCTCTTGTGTGATTGGCTGTCTCCATCGTCACTCATTAGAAGCTAACTAATCAGCGCCATAGAGAGAGAGTTCAGACACTCCCATTGACTTCCATAGAAAGAAGCATGGAGCTGCTAATAGCTGCAAACGCCAGCAGTTCGAGCGTTGGTTGTAGTGCATTCTCTGTGTTTTCGGAAGGTTTTTCTACGGTAAGTTGATTAAAGTACAACTTTTTTTTTGCTGTTGTGAAGCGTTAGCTGACTGTTCCGCATCACAGTAATATTTTACATTGCCAGTTTTTGTTAATTAAGCATTTAACTTGCTAACTTAACTAGCTAGTTGTGTTTTAGCTGCCTCTAGCTCATTACAAGCTTGGCGGGTGTAGACGGTCTGTCTGATTCAGTGTTTTAAAAATTACATTCTGAACTTAAATAATATCCTAATTCTTTTCGGCCATTCACGGCCGCGTTGGATTCTACCAGCAGCTACGCCAGCTGGTCTGCATGGACGCGTTCAGCTCAGCCAGGCGGCCGCAGGGGTGGCGGGGCGGCGGCAGCGTGACGCGCCTTCTGCGCCGCTACCTGTTCTACCTGGCGCTGGAGAGCTCGCAGCACACGCACTACATCACGGAGAAGCTGTGGAACGCCGTGCTGCCCGGGGTGTGTGTGTGTGTGTTTGTTTGCGCGTGTGTGTGTGTGTGTGTGTGTGTGTGTGCGCGCGTATGTATAAATATGTTCCAGTATAGAAATAGTATAGGAGCAAATAGTAAAAGCGGTTCTTTATTTTAAAGCTTGTTTTGGATTTTACATATTTTACAGTAAATTGTTTGGTCATTTATTTTTGCACAATTGAGTTATTTTGTCATGTAATCTGATTTCAACCAGAAACGTTTTAAATTAAACGAATATTTTCATCAGTGATTCATAAATAAAACTTCTCTGACTACAAGCACAATCAACTAAGTTTGCATGAAAGCAAAAATTCTAATAATTATGTCTCCTACAAAAGTTAAGCATTGATCCCAGGTCTTCAATCAAAACATATACAGCAACATATTTTCCTTTTTATAATGTATTTTTACGTCTGTTAAGGTTTGTGTACGTTAAGAAACACTGTGGCAATACTCTCATGTTAGGTAAGTAAACTTGTGGGGGAAAGTCAAATCAGTCGTTTTCGCACCAGAAGCCGTTCAAACTGACTTATTGGACTGAGATGTTTGGACCTATTCAGAGCTACATGAACCACGTGACCGCCTATCGGCGAGTTCAAAGAGTTAAAAAATCCCCCCCCCCCCCCAACACATACACGTTTGAACCCCTGGATCTTTCTTGAGGACACCCAAAAGTATCTTTTCACAGAAATTCCAAATTCCTGCAGTGGCTAAGTTCTTGCTCTTGCAACCACAAAAAATATAATCCCCCCCTTTCACATTTTTTTGAGAAACACTTATGACCCTTAGGTCTGTCAGTTCTGGGTGTCTTTTATGTTTTTGCTTAAATGATATTGCCATATTTATTTACATAATATTGGTTTAAATATCTTTCTGTGTGTTTATTCCTTTGGAGTTTGTTTCTTCATTTCATCATTCACTGTTTCTTGTGCTGGGGTCTTTCTCTATGGAGTTTGGCAGGTTCTCCCTATGTATGTGCGCATATTCAAGCTTCCTTCCACTGTCCAAAAACATAACTATTACGTTTTTTTGTTCTTTCTAAATTTTACTAATGTGTAAGAGTGTTAATGCATGAATGTGTGTCCTGTCGATTTCTATATGGCCCTAATGTACATAGTCTTTCCAGATTGCACTTGCAGATTTTTTTATTTTTGGACTACTCTTATCATTTTATGCATCAATTGTTTACTACTTTGACGGCAAGATCAGCTTTCCTGTGGCAATTATCCACTTCCTTTCAGCTTCCCAGTGTGCTGCCCTTCACTGGTGTTTCCCACTTCCTGATTCTCCTCTGCCTCCATTCTCTCTCAGCTGTTCCCATTTGCCTATGATTATTTCTTCTGGTTTGCTTTGTCATTTTCACTTCTCTCATCATTGTGTAAATGGTAACTGTTTGCTATTAGAGTCTTCCGTTCATCGGCCCAGTTTTAATATCCTGTTTTCATCGTAATTTGGTTGTATTTTTGGAATTTTTGTTTATAAAATTTCCCCGCCAGCCACCTTAAGGCCTTATTTCTGTTAATAAATATTTGTTTTAATAAAGTACATTTTTAAGAATACATTTTCAGATTAAAAGCAAATAAAAGAAGATTTTTTTTTGTGTCTGTTTTGTTGAAAACATATCACAGTCCATAAAGGACAAAGGTAACTGACTTAACTTTTGAATCAATGAATCTCAGCAGTTATTAACTGTTTAACAAATGAATTTTAGTATAAATGTACAAAAAGTTACAACGGTTTTGATTTATATAATCTTCGAGTTCTGATACCATATTCAATTCAGGGAATGTACCACATGTGATTATTTCAAAATATTTTGATTTAATTTTATATATATATATATAGTAAAATAACTGAAGTGTTCATGATTAAACGTAGCATGCTGCAAATGACCATGTTCTCCAGTGAGAAAGTTTCCTTTCATTCTTTTGTGGCAGGAAAGAATAGAGGAAAAAGGTCTGTTGAAAACCATCCCCACTTTCAACTACCATCATCATGTTTTGACAAACAAATCTCTATAGCAACATCTGCAGTGTATTTTATTTTATTTTTTTCAGAAAGAGAAGACGCTTCGCATCTCAATAATAAAGCCGACAACATCAACATCTCTCTGGATGTGCCTTACACAAAGAGAGAGAGCGAGCCTTATTAATCAGTTTGTTTGACAGGAATTTGAGTCTACAGCTACACTAAGAAGAATCCTAGGATTTCTGGGGAATTTAATTGGGTCTGTTAGGAGTCTGGGATGTGATGAATTGAATGTAACCCCCTTTCAGTCACTATTTAATGTATGATGAAAAGATTTGTTTGCTTGTATTTTCTAACAGCTTTGATGTCTTCTGGTCGATATAAGTGTTTGCTGTGGATTCTAGACAGAGATGTAAAAGCTAGATGTATCAGTTGTAAAGAGATGTACATTCTATTTTGTGTCTGCATCAAAGTTAACAACCAAAAATTTAAAAATGTTACCCCATTGTTGCATCATTTCTACCCAGTAACATCTGTATGTTCTCTACAAATGTTATTGAGCTTATTTGTTATGCCTTTACACATTTCTTTCTCCATCTGTCCCCTTTCTTATGGTGTCATTCCTACCCTGCAATGTATATCTTTCCTACTCTGCCCTCCATCTAAGTACTTGAGTTTTTGCTCTGTTGCTCTTTTGTCATTGCGCAATCTAAGACACTGTCAGCAGCCGGAGGGAATACATTGGACCTAATCCTGCTTTTTGATGCCAATACATGTGTACTTGGACTTCTTTGCCAAGTGTCTATAAATATATTTTTTTAAATACCAAGACATTTTCTTATGGCTCTCAAAATCAGTTAATGCATTATTAGATTAAATATTGGTTGTCTAGTTGTAATGTGCTGCACTGTGCTTCATTACGTATGCCAGTTATTTTTAGGTTTTACAGTTTAGAAAGGCCTTGGTGCCTATGCTAAATTACAGTTACATTTTGGAAAAGTAAAATAATGCTGGGAATTCCACAGATTTTTCCTCCATGGGCGAGATATAAAGTATTAGACAAAACGTTGAGTGTGCATTTGAGCTTTTGTTGGCCATTTTTTTATTAAATATAAAGTTATGTGTAAGATAAAAGGTTGTCTTTATATCTAATTTAATTTGTGCATGTGTTTGATCATTTATCAACCATTTCATCATGTTAGGTCAGTTATTTTGTTTTTATCCTTTTATTTCATTGTTGTAATTGCAGTCATACACCGACTGCAATTCATTTGGCCAATCCTAGATTCTGTTTTACTTAAATCCTTCACCTAATAGAAATAGTTCTTTTTATTTTATTTTTTAAATTTCAAATAATTTTTCTCTGGATGGTTTATACTCAAGTACAGGGTATCTAGGGCAAAACCCAACTCTCACAGCTTTCTTTTTATACTTAACACTTTGTCATTAGGCCTAAATAAAATGCAGCACATACGACCCTAAAAACAGTTTAACAAACCATACTCACATCCTACTGTCACAGGTTGAATAGGCAGTTACAACCCTTCTGAACAAAATACTTTCTTTCCAGAAGTGTATTGAAAAAAGGGTTTTGTCTGACCTTACTTTTGAACAGCTCACTTGTATTAAAAACAGTTAAGAGAATCTTTTAATTAAGTAACTAGTTACCTTACATGATAAAAACCTAAAACAACAAACCAGCAGCAAACATTACATTTATTTTCTGGAAAGTACGCTAAAAAAATCGTCATTTTTGAATTAGGGCTAAATTTAATCTATGTTCCACTGAATATTACACACGTCGGTTTAGTTTTTAGCCTTGATTTAAAGGAAGTCAGTGTTTTAGCAGTTTAGTAATTGTCTGTAAGTTTGTTTTATATTAATGGAGCATTGAAACTGAATCCTGCTTCTCCATGTTTGTAAACTGGAACCAGATAACCTTAGAGTTCTGGAAGGTTGGCACATTGACAGCAGATCTGTACAGTGTTGTTTTTCTTAAAATGCACTGTTACAGCAATTAAAGATGAATGCATTGATGACTTTCTCAAGATGTTGTTGGGACATCAGTAATTTTTTCCTCATAAAAAAATGATAGAAGGCAAAGTAAGCTTTTAATTGTCTTCATGAATTTCTGTAGTTTCAGGTTTGAGTTGCTCACTGCTGCAAGATTTGAGGCCTGATTATTAGTTTCTAGCTTGAAAAACTGAAGTAATGTGTTGCAGATGTGTGGCTGTGAACCTAGGTGTGCATATGTTTACTTGTTAGTAAGGAATAAAAACAAACAAAATCATTTAATTTGAAGGGTGGTATTTAAACTCTGTATAAATAAGATCAATCACAATAACATTTTTAATTAAATCCATGTGTGTTGTGGTAATTGAAGGTAACGCCTCCATCTTTGCAAGTCCTGCAGTCATTGGGTAATTTAAATAACAAATACTTCTGAACTCTATAGTGGGTCTCTGTTTCTTCTTCTTTTTATTAGATCGTTGAGGAATACCTGTGTTACAGATTTACTCTGTTTCATTTGGGTTTGATTTTTTTTTTTACTTGATCAACTCATTAATTTGCTCTAATCATCTATTCAGCTCTTGAATGGATTCATAGTCACCTAGTGACATTCTAATATAGAGCTGTGTATCATCTGTGTTGGTATGGTAACTGATCTCATTATAAGGATTTGGCTAGCAGGCACGTGTATTAATTAAATTAAATTTTACCCAAAATGGATTATTGTGTAATCCTTCTTGTTGTTTTTTGTCAGCTCCAAAAAGTTACATATTATCACAAACAAAGTTCTATAAGACTCAAACAACTCCAGAGTCTAACCCAGCTCTCCAGTTATCAGCATATCATGGTCAGCAGTGTTGAAAGCTGCACAGAGGCCCAAAAGTACCAGCACTGGGGTTCTTTGTTAGTCCCCATTATTTTCTAGTCTTAGTACTGAGATGAGCATTGAAAATAGACTAAAAGACATAAAAGTTTAGTTGTTCACAAAATATGAAAGTTTTAAAACACAACTGTTTCAATCACCTTGCTGATGAATACAAGTTGGTGATCAGTATATAACTTTTTCAATAGAAACTTGCCCAGATTGTTCGTTTGACCAGTCGTTTGAGGAGCACTGTTTTTAAAACCTGATAAGAGAGATGGGATTACTATTAAGATCAGATCAGATGCTATAACAGACAAAAATGTTTGAATGTAAAACATGGGGTAGCTGTTAGGAAAGAAGCTGCTCAGAAGTGCTTTTGTAGATTAATTTTCTAGATTGTATCAGAGTGATAACTAGTAAGGACTGGTCACACATGAAATTACTTGAGTCTGGTTACCATTGAGTTACCTTGTACATTTCTATGATGTGCTCATATGTTTAATTGTATGTCTAAAAAATCACACCCAGCGTGATTTATTATGTGTAGTGTTCTTTTGTAAGTGTGTTAAAAACGTAACAAATATATATATGAATTTTTGGCTCAAATAGCATAAAAACATTTGTTACTTGAATCTATGAAAACACATGTTATCTCTTGATTAATATTGTAATAGTGAATTTGTACTATTTTACCAGCATGACATTTTAGTTGCAGTTTCTACTAAGCTGGGGTGCATACACTAATCACAGTCTGCTTTCTGGCACCTTTAATTAGTTGGCTGTAGGGATTTGAGGATAATGCAGTGTCCTTGGGGAGTATTGCCCAACCCTGAAGCACTACAAGGAAGAGGGAAATAGTCCCAGGTGTTGCTAGAAGATTAGAGTTTGATGTTTCCTCATCAGAGGGATCAGTGCGAAATTGCTTCATGGTATCTCTTTTGATAGACCCCAGCCATCTTGGTTTTACTTTTTCAGTTCCTCTGTTTATATCCAAAGGTCCCTAAATGTCACATTGATTTTATTTATTTAATTTTTCTGGGGGAGGAGGGGGGGGGGGGTCGTATGGTTTTGACAAAGCTGTTGGCTAAGAATGCTCTCTAAAGAACAACAACAACTTGTCTGAATTCGCTAGTAAGGATTTGGAAAATGTCTTGTAGTATTTGCAGTTGGAAAAAATAAAAAACCATTTATACCATTTACTAAACAGGAAATAAAATGAATGACAGGAAATACTGTTTTTGACGCAATAGATAGTTTCACACCTATTTGCACCTTGTTATTATGATTACCCTTTTTTTGACCGTTAAACAACCTATCCTTATAACATTTCACAAGGTTGACCCAAACTGTATGATTGACTTTCCCACTTTGGTCTTTGAACCAATTTGCTGGTTGCTCCATGTTCCTGGACTGTCACTTTTCTACTCCCAATATTTGGCTCATGGTACAAGTTTTGACAGGATCTAGTTCTAACCAGTTCTAACTTTTATTTCTCTTGATTATGCCAAAGGTCTGAAACATAATACTTTAAAACAACCAATAAAAACCTATTTTTCATCTTTTTTGAATTCGCGCAAAATTTCATTTAAAGTGTGTTGCCATTTGTAATTTTTCAACAAATAAATGATGCATAGACTTAACGATGACCAAACAAAAAAAAACATGGCCGACAGGAGAGCAGGGAGAGAAATAGAAGAAACAGTTGCAAGAGGTATACCTATAGTCATCTTTTGAGACACTGGTCAGCCCTGAGCACATCAACACAGAAGCCAATAGGAAAGGATTCGGTCATAACAGTTTGTTTTTTTGATTTGTTTTTCACAAATTAATTCATTAATTTACACCAAATCCAGTCGGAGTGTATGTTGTGGAAAATAAAAGCAGACAGTGCAGAATGTTGTTTGCGTTTTTTTGCTGCATGATATTTGACACAAAAAAAGCATCTGTACAATCTTAGAACACAAATAATTGTTTTTAAGAAATAAAAACTTTTCCACCTGAGATAGCTCAGTCCAAATAGTTTCTGAATGTCTTAATGCGTGTCTGGGTTAAAACGTTCCGTATCATCAACCAGGAAAGGCAGTTTATGGAGAGCATTGAGATTTCTGCTGCTGCAATATTCCATACTGCCATTATCAGGGATGCTGCAGATCAACTTAGGTGATGTTGGTTACTCTGAATTCACAGGTGTCCAAGTAAAACATAAGATAAGGCTATAGAGTCACATACATGTCCAGACAACGGCTTAGAATATCATCAAAAATTAATACCAAAACTCCAGTTTCTTAGAAATTATTTGGAACCCACTTTAGATCAATTTAAACAAAAATCATTTATACACAAAAAAAATAAATAGACACAATTTGATTTGCTAACAAGGACATGGTACATTGCTAAACATTTTAAACAACAAATATCTATATGTATCCAATTACAGCCACATGAGATATAAATTGTTTGTCCTCCTGCCACATGAAATGGCCTGAATGAACTAAAATGTATCAATTAATCAGAACAACCAAAACAAACTCACCCCAACTTTGATGAATCTGGAATTATTAGAAGTGAATACGAAATATGAGTTCCCTTTTCTTAAATAACTAAAATAAATAAACTACTGGGTGGGGAATGGAATATGAATATACCCCATCAAACACAGCAATCCAAACATTTTTTTTGTTGTGATTTTCACTGCAATGATTATTCCAATTCAATATATTATGAATCCACACATGCAATTACATGTTAGTAGCTCAAAAATACTTTACTTTAAGAAACCCCTATAAAATAATAATAATAACTTAAATACAAAATAAAACTATGAAAACTAAAACAGTTTAACTGAAGTTCTATGCTAATTTTAGGAATTAACTTCGTCACTTTAATATTATCATAATTAATAGAAAGTGTACAAAACTTTCAAATACAAAGCCAAAATAGTACTAATTGGCCTTGATTAATTTAAAAGCAGTTTGATGCATAAAACATCTGAAGATGAGTAAAGGAAACGTACTCAGAGACTTAAGCGATTTAAATATACTCCAGTGACCTTCTCCTGACTCTCACATTTTAAACAAAAAATTAAAGTGCCTATTTAGTCAGAATTACTTTGTTTTACCACCTGTGGCCATGCCGCTAATTGAAATCTCAGAGTCAGTACTCAGCGGTTATAACTCATGTTAAACTGCATCAGCAGCGGCGACAGATTGTTCACCCTTATCTCAATGTTTAAAAGATACATCAGTGCCAAGTGAAGGCTTCCATCTCCACCATGTTTACAGGGTAATGGACTGAAGAATGACAGATTCTATGCAATTATCTTATTGGAGAATCAGTGTAAAGACGGTGCTTAATGATGTGAGGCATTTTTTTAAGAAGAATGGAAGAGAGCTTCATGAGGTTAGCAGGAAATCTGTAGGTTTTTTTGGGAGGGTTTCTGTGAGTGTTGCAACCAGAGCAGCTGTGCATTTCTATGCAAAGGTTTTGGTTTTTCTGGACAGGTTTTGGAAAAGGTCAGTGTGTATTTTGTTTAAAAAATCCAAATGTATGCAAAATAGTCCAAACATATTAACTATTAGTAGGAAAACAGTAATAACATTCCGTGACAAAAAATGAATGTGAAGGGAAGAAAAATGAAAGACATCTTTAATGTCCTTTCTGCTCTGCCCCTAATTGCATATTTCCCCTGAACACAAACACTAAGGGTGAACAATGGGCTTGCTCAAGGGAGCCTCCATAGATTAATTGGACAGATAGAAACCCTCTGACATTAAAATTTATGCATTTGTTTACTCTTTTTCAATGAATAATAACAAACTACCTCCCTCTGAAAATTCCAGGTTCTCATTAGTTTCACTTTCTAGCTTGTTGCGGAGCATAATATTTAAACATTTCACTTTTTGCTTCCACAGACGTTTTTTTTTCCTAAATGCAGTTTGTTTGTTTTTTGCCATGATATCCATGCTGGATGGATTAATCTTGTGCATATATGACTTGCATTTTGACCTTTATTGTATGTAAGTTTACATTTCCAAATTTGACAAGGAAAGTAATGAAAATGTTGTATTTAAAAGCATTCAATATAGTGTGGATTGTCCTCCACTGGAAGGTTGTGTTTGCTATTAAAAAGAAAATAAATAAATGATGCAACAGATGGTTACAGCTTGCTATACATACAAACAGTTTATTGGCTACCTTATATTCATTTATCCTAATTAGACTTATTACCACAATCCTTCTCCAAATAATCTTTTTATTGCCTAAGCTTGTAAGTGACAATTTGCAACTACTTAAAATAGAGAAAAAAAGGAACATCTGTTCAAAGCAGGCTCCTTTCTTGTCACTAATGTATACTAAAATGAAGATAGGTAGCTAAGTACTAACTATATAACAACAGAGATCGACAGCAGCTGACCAGTAGGGCAATGGGAGAGACACAGTCAAGTGATGCTTTGTAACTCTTTAGCGGCTGGTGACTAAACAAGTTATCTGCTGTTAGAATGTGTCGTTCTGTTCAGATGAGACCAAAATTAGACATAAGGAACTGTATGTAAAACAGTGTGTGAGGGAAAACTAAAACTGAAGATCCACTTACACACCTTGGTAATGGCAATATCATGCTTCGGAGAGGCTTTTCTTCTATTGGAAAAGGAAGCTGATCAGAGTTACGGGGATGTGACTAAATACAAGCCATTATTGGAATGAAACTTTTCAGATTCCACTTTGATCCCAGTACATGTTAAAAGGGTCAATCAAAAACAACAACTGAGAAATTATTAATACATTTGAGAATTGTTGTACACACAAGCATTCCAATAATTCTAACAAGACAAATCTAAGAAGAAAAGGCAAAAAAGTACATTTCTAGATCTGCAAATTATGTAGAGATATGCCCTGAATGATAAGGTGCTGTGATAGCAACGAAAGATAGTTCTAAAATGTATTTACTCAGTAAAGTTAATACAAAGTCACACCTCTTTGAAAGATGCAAGATTTTCCTTCAACAAGACAAAATATTAAATAATTAGCAACAAAGGTAATAATGAAACCAATAGATGAAACAGTTTTTTTTATTATTATGGCAGTAGGAAAAACTTTCTGTTGTTTAGCCAATAGCTGGTTTAGGTTGACTTTCATGCGTGAGTGTGGAAAGTGTTTGAATCATTGATTACATTGATCAGACATGCATTGAGTGAGAATTACACTAATAGCTTACAATATAGGGTTTTTATGGTTTGCTGCCTGTTCAGATTGCTGATGTTGCCCTAGATTAATGTACTACCATCATCGTTTTGCATCCAACAACATACTGAGCCCAGTTTTTTGGCTGATAAAAATTAATCCAGACCATCCGTGGCTGCAGGTTTAATATTACACAGGAGTGCAAATTTTCGCTGTGTAAGCCTAAAGTAGTAAATACAACAGCCTTGGTGGTGTGCTGACACAATTGCCAGACTAACTTCGCATTAGATGACCAGGCTGAGTCAGCATTAACAGTCCAAACATATTCAGTGAGAAGACAAACCAGACATTGTGAGCTGGTTTACCGGTGCTGTGTTTAAATACGAACATTTCCCTCTTACAGGTCCGACAAAGCGTTCACTTAAAAAGAAACTGGGGAATATGACATAATTTTCCTTTTTTACTGTCGTACAGAAAGCTGCGCTCAGTGTAGGAATCATTTTAAGACATATTCCAACAGCTTTGAAACATTTAACTTTTTAACAAGTCTGCTGTGCCTCTGTGCCATGGTGGTTACAGTTGTGTTAAGAACAGAAGAAATTAATACAAGATATGTTTCTTACATAAACTGCTGTGCTTCACACTCAGTCCGGATTTTGCTTTTATTTGAAGCATCAACAGTTCAGGGTTTGAATAGCATTTTTGTTTTGTTTGATTTATGTAACTTCTTTTTTTTATGTACATTTTGCTGTCGAACTTTAAGACTTTTATGTTTAAAGCAGCTATAGGAGCAGTAAAACAAACAGCTAAACAGTGTTCTGTTTATCCTTAAACAGTTTTGAAGGATTTAAAATGCTTAAAACATGAAATAGACAATCAACATGTAAACGGTTCATCTTATATTATTTTATTCTTCATAATCCGTTGGAAAACAGGGGACTCTAATGGGGAGGCTATAGGTTATTGTCATCTCTGGTTCCTGTTGTGTAAACAAAAACAGTTATCTTCAGTTGGAATCGCTGCTACCATCACCTAACAGGATCCTGGGACATCCTCAGTAGCAGCGGCTTTGTTCAGCTGCATGTGGTTTGGGACACACTAAGGTTGTCTCCTACATCAGGGCAACAGATGTAGGCATGGGTTCAAAGATGAAAGTCAGAGGCACATCTGGGATTGGGTAATTCATCCACTACCTTTAGTACCTCCAGAAAGAAAAATCATACCACCTCTTTGTCACATGTTATCCTTCTATGGAAATTGGGCAAATGTCTGTAAGTGTCAAAACCTATATATATCTGTTGCTCAACCTGGATTTTTACTTCCTGTGGCAACAAGTCAAGCATTTTATACAGATGCTCAGGGATGCAGCTTCATACAAAAAAAATATTATCAGCAGTTTTCTATTAAATACATTTTTACTTGGGATTTTGTTATTTTGGACTGATTGTAGAAAATTTGCACTTGTCTTCATACAGTCACGATTTCCTTCTTTTCTCTATGTGGTTTGTAGTATGGATTCCTTATCAACTTTGTGAGATTGCACAGCATCACACATTATGGCCACAAGACCCCAGATTGTACACATAGACAAGTTAAAGTTTTTGATAAAGGTCATCCATTCCTGGAAACTAAAAAGGCAAAAGGGAAGCTGTACCCTTTGCATATAAGCTTCAGTAGAATGAGGTCAAGTGAAAGCTCCACTGATCATATGAATTTAACATAATCAGCCTGAAACAGAGTCGCTAGCACTTTAGTGCAGTGTCGTTCTTTTCTATTATATATCTTGAAGCATATTTATTAGACAGGGTTTAATCTTTTTTTTTTTCTGGTATATTAACGTTATTTCAGGACAAGCATCATAATCTGGACCTTTGTGAAGTTACTGCTGAAGGATTTAAAACTGAATGACTTTCTCAGCAACTTTTAGCTTAGCAATAAAAGATCCCAGCTCATTTAGGGGCTAGAGCAACTTTGCCTAGTATTTAAATAAGCTTCCCTCAGCAGCACGCTTGTTTTTATATTCATCTGCCGCCCGCTGTAGCATTTCTAATAAATTTTCTTCTGCTCTCATTAATCTAACTTTTCAGCCTCGTTAATAGCGGACCAGGACACTTGTTTGGGTGGTCAGCTGGTCAGCTAATTTAGTCGTGGCCTCCACAGAAATGAAAATATCTTTGAGAGGTTTGCATTAATCTAGACAGAAGCAGTATTTTTGATATATGTGGTATGGCTCTATGCCCCGGGTTCTTTGCCCTCAGGGTTTTCATTAGCGTAAAAGTAGTTCTGTCAGTTACACTCCAAACAAGTTGCCTTGTGTTACACTGCATTTTCATGTAGACGCTGAAACATTCTGCACTGAACAATTGGGCTCTGGCTGTGTGGTTGGGGGGGATTGAGTACCATGCGTCTCACCCTGTGCCTCTTTGGCCTTTGGGTTGCCTCCGTGTGAGGCGTTATGGCTAATGTACGGGGGTACTTGATGTCTGCCTGTCTTTGGTTGCTTAGGCCTCTTGAAGCCTATACTACTATACTACTAGCCAATGCTGTTTCCTGGCACTTAGGGCTACTATTCTACTCTACCTATCATTGTCACACCTTTGCAATTGCAACTAATAAAATAATTTGCATACTTATTACACATAACAAAAATAAACACTTACACACACACAGACACACACAACCTGTCTAAACTGACATAAGAAACAGACAAAATAAAAAAATACATAAAAGGGTTAATTTACAGTATTTTTAAAGAATGTGTCACATTTGATTATATTTTAAAATACTGATGTATTAAGGTCATCTAGGGAGCACAAGTCAAATATCTTTTTGTTCTTAAGTTTTCTGATATGTTCTTTTTTTACTGGTTTTCCCAATGAAGTGGGAACTGCAAATCATCTGTCTCCAATTAGTCCCGTCCTCCTGCATCTTCTACCCTAACATTACCTTATTTCATGTCCTCTTTCCCCACATCCATAAATCTCTGATTCACATATTTGATTTGACTTTATATTTGATTTTACGCTGGAGGATCTCCCTGACATAATCCTGTGCATTCATCCGGATTTAGGATCATCGCAAGGAATAAATGGGTTGTGACCTCTAAGTTGCATTCTTACTGTATCATATATGTTACGTAGTTAAAAGCTACTGGTTTGATAAAATGCTTTTCATCATAAGAGTGGGTCCGGATTTTTTTTCTGTGTGTGTCTATCTGTGTGTCAATCTAGTTGGAAGACCTCCATCCTAGAATCGATTTAACTTTTCCTCACATCTTACTCAAAAACTAAAGCTCTACCATACAACCTTATGCTTTGTATTTAAATTAGGAAGTTTTTTTCCCGTCTCAGTTCCTCCATTGCTGCCTTCTTTCACCCCCATCGGTTTTCACTTTGCTGTGGTTTGACTGGCTTTATACGCCCTAGTACACCCACCACAGCTGAGGGTAAGCTGAGAGGACACTGACCGTAATGTATATCAGGGCAGCTCTATGTGGGAATATAATTAGACTTGTTCATCCGCACCTCCTCAGTTAGTCCTCTCGTCTTGATCTCACTCCCCTTTACTTTTTTTCTTTTTATTTTAAAATGACGTGTGCTAGCATAAGCAGTAGCAGCCATAGGAAGGCTATGGGTTAGGCTTGTGGGGGGGAAAAGGGGCTTAAATGAAATTGCTGAGTTTAACAGTCTTCAAAGGAAGCAGAGAGGAGCCACATCCCTCTCAATTGGTTTCATGCCCAAAGAGATTCATGTAATGGTGAATTATTACATGGGGGTTCAGCTTCACAGATATGTAAATATGCCTCTGCACCTTAAATGTGCACTGAACATTGTACACTCAGAATGCCAGAGAGAAAGAGGGAGGGGGAAGAAATGAGACACACGTGTGCCTTTAAGCAGCAAGCTTCAATGATTACGTTGTAGTGAGTAAGTGTCTACAAGATTCGATGTGTTCTTCAAATTGGACTCATAAAAGGATGTGTTTCTTTTAGTTTTTCACGCCATAATTCTGGCTATGGCACAAAGTCAGAGCTGTCAGTTTGTTTCATGTTGAAGACATGGGAAGGAGGACTCACTCTGCTCAGTTTTAATTTTTTTTTTCTGCTGTCCTCAGGTTGTATAGTGTGTATCTGCATTAGTAATAACTAGCACAAGTATTAATTGCAAGGTTAAAGGTTTCACAGCATGCATATCACCTGCATAATAAATTTGTCTGCAAAGATGTGGGTGATTTATTTGCTTTCAAATAGGTATTCATACTTAATTGTATAATCAACAACATAAATACGGCGTTGCTCACTAGCTGCTATCAAGCTTTTCAAAACGATCAATAATTCATGTGGTAAATTAATTTCCAGAGAAGGTAAATCAGCTCAAAATAGCTTTTTGTGAGGTTTGGAATTAAAGAGATGGGAGATTATTTTTAAGACAAATAACGGCATTTTCTGCCTCCCAAAGGAAACTGCAAACGAGCCTGTCATTTATCACAATTAACCTGGGTCGCTAATGGCGCATTGTTAATTGGACGTGGGACAATGCTTAATGAATATTATACGCATTCAGAGTTAATGAGTCTGATTGATAAACACAACCTATTATTTGAATTTTGTGTATTTTTTGGTAAGGAATGTTTACAATTCTTAGTGCATGAAAATATGATTCAAAAATATTTTTTTATTATTTGTTTCTGAGCCAAAATACTGTCTTGCAAATGCGCTAATACCATATTTACTAACATGTTAGCTAAAAACATGTTTAAAAAAAATTATATCTACAAAGATGGTAATTATTTGTACTGATCCTGTACCAATCAACAATAAACTGAAAGCCAATAATGTTATATTTGTTGAGAACTAAAAAACTTTGGCAATTTATATGTATGCATTAATCACAGAAACAACGAACAGAGAAGCTCATGATAATTACAGATGAGTAGCAGACATCATTGTCTTGTCAGGACCTGAAGTTTGATGTTAGGAACTACTGCTCTCTGACACCTAAACACTTTTCCACCAATTGTTTTTGTCCAAAGAGAGGAAAACTTTTGGCGTGTGCAACACTATGATCACATGCTGTCATCCGTTGGACTTGATAGAAATGTTTTTGTTCGCATTTATTTAGTCAAATGTGGTTTTCCTGTATTGTTGCAAATTCCTTCCTGAGGAAAAGCAGCACATTAAGGAAGGCAGCAAAGCTGAATTAAGCTTAAAGTAGAAATACTACATAACAATTAGTCACATAGACGTCCCTGTACAAAAGATTAATTAATTGCCAACCGTCAAGAATTTAGAATATTTATGCATCTGTATAAATATGAATTTTCATTTTCAGCTCATTTACCTAATGAGAAGTATTTCAACCATTACTTTAAATGAATGTTCATAAAATATTACTTTTTTTTTCAATTTATGAAGAAGATACCCCCTGCTTTAAATTGCAGTGTCAAGAGTTGTAAGAATGGTAAACTGTGTTTAAAATCAGCTTTTTTAAAGGGTACTTATTATGTGCTTCTTTATGGTGTCACAGCTGCTCAACATACCAGTCGAAATTAGCTATTCATATACGTTTGTTACTGAAGGGTGGCAAGTAAGATGAGAAACACGTAGCCACTCGCATTTTAGAAAAAAAAACACGTTGGGACCACCTACGTGATAGTAGGCATTCCTGTATACAGAACGACGTACAAACGTACAAATCTGTTTTGCTGGCAGTCTATGAGAGATGCAGACAGAACTCTTCACAGTTTGTGATCCAGACTTTCTCTAGATTTCACCATCCAGATGGATTATTTAGCAGCAGAAAGAGATTTTCGCAACACTGCGCATGTGCCACCCCATCTCCAGTAATGCCCCCTGATATTGGGAGCGCGCATGTCCTCAGCACATGCAGTCTGTTTACATCTGCGGGACCACAGCCTCTGGCGCCCCATCGGACTTATTAC
Source organism: Orestias chungarensis (assembly GCA_032876305.1). Taxonomy (NCBI): domain Eukaryota; kingdom Metazoa; phylum Chordata; class Actinopteri; order Cyprinodontiformes; family Cyprinodontidae; genus Orestias; species Orestias chungarensis. Next base: position 1,636,698 of record JAVLVB010001296.1, read on the forward strand.
AGAATTGCGAACATGTGTGACACTTCGAACACGGTTTTCCTCTTGCTAGCCTCCATTTTCGCTGCCGTACGGGGAGAACCACTTTTCAATGGCGAATGATCCGTCTTGTCCGTCCCGTTTTACTTCCTAAACAACAATCTGCGCATGCACGAATTCGGGTCGGCGGGTCAGGTGGGTGGGGACATTAGTGATACAGGTCATTGCGTAAATTTTATTTCCGCATTTACAGCCAGTTATTTTTCACAACAGGTCATTTTCAATGGGATTTTCCATTGAAATTTTCCTATTGAAAAGATCCTCTCCTATACCTTTAACAAACACTCGTTAAGTAAAGAAACAGCTATTTATTAATATTTTAAAAGTTTTTAATGGGTAGATCTATCACTTTGATGATATCCATGATTTTCATTTGTTCCAGTTTAAAACCCCAAGTCTAGCTTGTTGACAGTCAGTGCTGGGGGGTAATGTAACTGAACAAACTTTGTTAACATCTCCAGTTTGCTGATTTAATTTGGGAATATGTCTTACATTTTTAGTCCATATACATATATCAACTGTACATAACTTTAAATGGATTCCAGGCAGAGTAGTTTCTGGTTTTGTCATGGCCAGTCCCCTATGCTACATATAAAAAAAAACAAGAAATGCCACGTTGATAGCAAAACCAAGACATATGTGGTGCATAAATGAAAATTCACCCTGATCTTGTGGCCTTGCACTGCTGCATGTGTTACCTGTTGCTCAATATAATAGCAGTTCTTTGAAAGGATTTTAGTGCCATATATAAATTCCACCACTTTCCTCTTGTCAAAAATAAGTTCAAAGAAAATGAAAATGATGACTCAGAGGGTGTATGCAAGTTGTCAACTGAGAAGTTGGGCAATTTTCAGGTCTTTATTCACAATGTGTCATCAGTCTAAATTAGAACTGATTGGCTGCATGTTTGTACTGACGAAGATGGATAGGGAGGGAGGTAGTCCCCGGAAAGCATTTAGAAACTGACAAGAGTATCAAGAAATTTCAGCTTTTTCTTAGATGAGCTTTAAGATACATGAAAAATCATGAATGACTTTTTTTAATCTTTGCTCAATTCCCCAAGTGGGAAATGTGAAGAAATCTGTCCAGTTTAAAACATCTGTACTGATCCCACAACTCTATTTTATTAAAGTGTACAGATGTGTGGGTACTCTTAGAGCAATGTTAAATAGAAACCAGAAACATATGATCCCCAGCAACATAAAACAAAGTTCCATACCACAGAGCCAAAAAAAAATTAAAAAAGCAAGTAGAAAGGTCAGAGGAAACAATTTTTGAAACCACTGTACACATCCATGGCCCCAAAAAACTCTGTGTATGCTTACCAACGGGTTGATTATAGGGGGATTCCATCATGTAAATCCTGCAGCTTCTCTGCACGGCACATAAGCTGGCTTTCCCAACATTAGCATTTGATTGGAATTAACCAAAGTGACACAGAACACGTCTTTAGTGCTAAATTTTCAATTTATGGGCTAAATAAATTTGTGTAATTTTTGTAAAGGCTAAGTTTACAGGGTTTATTTTTTTTTTAACAGAGTAATTTTTACATCTTTTTAAAACTATTCTTAGGCACTGGGGTGTCATGCATTTTTAATGAGTTATATGCCGCACCCTTCAAAGTGATTAAGTGAGTGTTAGGTTTATCAGATTTGGTTGAGAGGTTGCTAATGGTATGATAAAGACCATTAAGGCCAGAATTGGTGTTTAATGAAGTTAAATGTGTTAATGCTTGGACCACAGATGATTTTGTGTATTCCGAACAGGACTTTTAACACACAGGGACTGTAAAATAAGCGATTTGTTGAAATAATCTTGTTCCATCTAATACTGTTTTTTTTTTTTTTGGGACACTGAAGCCGTTTAGGATGAAACAGCTTTGAGGGATATCTGTGATTCCCTCTGCACACAAGCTCTTAAATCCTCTCCATCTCTTCTTCTGTCAGTGAGTTCTGCTTAGCACTCAATAAACAAAACTAGATCTTTCTGGAGAATTTCCCTTCAATTTTTTTTTTTCCATCTTTAATTGTTTCATTTGTATGTTTACACCTCTCATGTATTATGACTATAATACACACACCCTGAAATCATCATGGCTGATGTCACCGTTATTTTGCAGCTGCAAAATGTGGGTGTTCTCCCAGCCCCATAGCCAACCCTCTGGGTGGGGCTCTCTTGTCCATCTGTTCATACCCTGAGGAGGAAAAAAATGCATAGACGTGGTTTGCAGTTTGTCCACATCCAGGCACATGTACAGGACTATTACAGCAATAGAGATTTAGCTCCTGCAGAAGGCCAGAGGATACAAGGACACATAAAAAAATATGTTTAAAGTATGAAGTATTTTGTTCCAGGAATGCTTAAAGGGTATCTCTCATAATTTGCAATTGTACCTCACCATAGGCATGTTTGTTTCTAAAATGTTTTTTCATGACAAGATTTATATATTAATTTATTCAGTGAGGGGGTAGTAAATAAGGAGAATAGTTGTCTCAGAGCAGCAGCTCAGACACATAAACTACCACCCAATAGAGTTATTTAAAATTCTGTTACTCAGCTTACGTAGTTATAATGGAGAGAACCTGTCATTCTGAAGAGAGTTAATGATTTGTCATCGTATGATTTTTATAAGACAACTGCATAACTGAATTACTTAGTATTAAACAGGTGTCCAATGTTGAATGTCTCACTGTTTTACTTATCGTCATTCTTCGTTTAACTAGATTTAGCTGTGTTTAAGTAAAGTCTGTTTCATAACAAAGTTGGTTGAGAGGTTGTGGATTGATGAAACATTAAAATACCCATCTCCAACAATGTCTGACGGAACCTAGTGTCAAGAACTCTCTGTTTTTTGGCTTTGTTATAAAGTATCTGAAGTTAATTACTATGGCTAAACATGCGAAGATTTCTTTTTGTTAAGAAAAGTTATGTGGTTAGCAAGTACTCCTTCTCGTTTCTTTAAATTGGTTTTAAACCTACTACTTGCATTTAAAATCAACAAAACACTAATTTAGTTATTTATGTTTACTATCAAATCCAAGACTTCGAGTCCAAATTAGTGTTTCATCAGTAAATTGGAATAGAAAAAAAACAATGTGATTACTAGTAATTTCAGCTTTAAACTCTTAAGCGTCTGATGTTTGCTTTCCTTCTCTTCTCAGGGGTCTTTTTGCAAGCCACTACACTGAGACACATTACAAGGAGGATGGAAGTGCAGTCACCAGTACTCACAACTTCACGGTACGCTGAAACTCCAGGGCTTGTGATCACATCAAGTAGATGTGCTGCAGTGCTCAGTAGGGACATTTTAGAAAAATGTTCAAAAAGACAGATACGTCTTTTTTTGGTAGGGTAGGGTGGGAAAGGTTGAGGGAAAACCTTTCAGATAAAGTCACACTCAGAATCCTGCTCCTTCGTCTTCAAGCGGAGTTAACATGTGTGATAGGAAGCCCCCACCTTCCAAGCTGTCACAAACTGGACATCGTGTGGATTTCGTGTTTCCTATTTGCTGATAAGCTGTGTTTCAGGCTTGTTGTTTTTCAGCCAGCATCGCCATAAGGATTTGTCATGAAATCCCCTCTTAGCTCAGAGCTCCTGTTTGGTTCTGCCTGAGGTTTTTTTTTTTTTTTTTTTGGAATATGAATAAAATATTGTTCTTGAGTTGGAATTGATGGAACTTGTCAAATTCACTCACTGAGGTACTTGGCTGATTGAAATTAGCTGACATAACACAGCCAGTCTATCGTTCTCTGATGATTTTTCACCTCACACGTCTCTAGATTGCTATTATTAATGGAGAAACAGTTCTTTGGGATTACAAAAACCTGTGATTTATGGCATTCAAAAGTTCTGCCTCGCAACAACATTTGTCTGTTGGCCTTTCATATCTCAGTTGGACTAAAAAAACATGTTTATTGCGACAAGCTGTGAGGACATTTTAACAGGTCAAAAACAGCTTGGGGCAGCGTTTTAGTTGTTTAGCGGCAAATTTAATTCATAAAGTTTATTTTTTTCCCACACAGAGCCTTACGCTTTTTCTCTGACAGTTTATATTAAATTGATGGAGGTTGAAAGCGTCTCACTTGCTGTATTGTCTTAAATGAGCTTCATTAAAATGTTACCGTTCAGTATCTGCTATTAACAAATGACCCATGTGGGATATTCGTTTTAGGATTCAGTAAAAGGAACTTTCATGTAAATAATGTGCCAAAAAAATTTAATATTAATTCACACTGTAATGCCAGGAAAAAATCTGTGTGTTTTCTTAGACAATGCACCGCTTCCATTGCAGCCTTGTTTTCCTGAAGGGGAACAATCCATTATTGATGATAGTTGCCTAACGATCAGATTCATCATGTTAAGCTTCAGACTGAACTGGTCCAATTTAAAAAATATATATATAATAATAACTTGAGCCTTTGTGGCTGTAATACTTTTAAATTAACGGGTGTCATTACAGCAGCACCTGAGTGACTCACCTCCACCATAGCACACATTTACTATTTTAAACAACAAAAATCTTGACTAATGTCTTTGCTGTTTATGAAAACACTATTCTGCAAACCTTAAAACTGTTGTCAGCTAAGATGGGTATTCACGACCAGGGATCTTACTGTATATCACATGTCTGCATGCTTGCAAATGTGTTTATTCCTTTCAAATGTTTTCACATTTCGTCAAGTTTCAACCCCAAAGACAATGTTTTTAATATGATTGTGGTGATAGATCATTGTGTACTAGATGTTCAGCGTTCTTTACTCTGCATTAATTACTCTTCTAGTCCTCTGATTAAACTAGACCAAAATGAAACTTATTCTATAAGGCAAGGGCTACATGTTGAGGGAAACTGATCTTGGAAATCAATTTGAAATCAAGATCTGAAGACACTTTCCCTGTTTCTTCAGAGATGGGACAGAAAGGCTTGCCGGAGATGATAAGATGGCCAGCATTGAGCCAAAAGCAGGGCAATGCTGGACTAAAACCTAGTGGAGGTTTGCGACTGTCTTCTAGCAAGCCTGAACTTACTGCCAAAGCTATGGTGGAATGGTTTATATCCGAGTTAATCAATTGCAATTCAGTTGAGAAAGGTGTTGAAAACAATGTTTTTTTTTCGTCTCATAAATGTAGAAAAGTTCAAGAAGTATTAATGGTTTTAAAAGACACCTTATGATATCCAACAAATTTCTCCAAAATGTTATTTCTGTTTATCTCCTTTAGAACAACTGCTACTATCATGGGGAGGTGCGGGAGCATCCCAACTCTGATGTAACCCTCAGTGCCTGCTTGGGACTTCGGTGAGCTACACATAAGTCATTTCATAATCAGAGGCCACTTAAAGCTGGTGTTTCAGTCCTATTTACTGCTGCTATGTTTGCATTTACTTAAGTCAGTCACTGCAGCAGCCAATCATTCTTAAGCTTCCTTAATGCTGTTGTCAGTAAGTCTTATAACTTAAATGTTAGGGTAATGTATTTGTCACAGGGATTTTTATTGTGTATTTGCATTCGTTTGGACAGTAATCTACATCTAAATGTTGCCAATGATAAATCACACTTTGCAGTCTTTTTTTAAGACAAGTGAGCAAATTGGAAATTTCACAGCTTTATCCCTGCTCGGGTTATTAAACTGTAAATTAGCTATTAACACTAGTTATATTCATAGTGTTTGTTTTGCTTTTCCAAACACAACGCAGCTGCTCTTAACAATATTTTGCTTGACAGCGACACATATTCATATCCTCTGTTGAACAGAGTTAATATGCGTACATGGCAGAGCAGAATAATAGGTTTTAACCACAGCAACATCTGGTTTAATAAAAATACAATTTAGGTTGTTTTTTCTTGGCTTATAGACAAACAGCTGCTTTAGATGTTCAATGAATTTGTGCATTTGAGAAAGAGCTCGAGCTTTGAAGCTGTGTTTTTTTCTTACTTGGGATGTTTTCTCTGCAGAGGCTTCATTGCACTTGAAAACAAGACATTTATTATCGAGCCTGTGTCTAGGCATGTCGCTGGGGCCCACTTCATTTACCGAGTGGAAGAGCTTAAAGTGACCTCTGGAGCCTGTGGCCATGGCTTTAATTTGTCCTCTGTTGCCCCTGAAACTTACATCAAAAGCCCTTTCCAGTCTTTTCACACAAGGGTGAGTTCACAGCATTGTTTTTATTGCAAACCAAAGGTCTTTATTTTTTTCTAGTATTTCTTCAAATACCACTGACAAGACAACTATTGAGCTTATGAGATATTAGGTGTTTGATCAAGAACGAGAGCGTTGGCTATCACAGAGATTTGGAAAGGTTCCCTCGGGGGATAGCTTTGGATTTGACACTCATTTCGTTGATGTTATAAGCCCAGAATTGAGGGCCCATGCAGTACTTTTGGCTGATAATTTGCATGGAGCAGGTGCAGCATCCATCTGCTGCTATTTTCAAACATTAAAAGCTTCATTCAAGGCAGGATATGAGACTAACCGACATGCAGAACTTGATGAACCCAGACTTATACAGTATCCCAGTTAAGGGGTTTAAAGGACAGGACTGGGGTTGCCTGAAAACATGTATTTTTGCTTAAGGAAATGCTTTAAGGCCATTTATTTTGCATTTGAGCCTTTTCTTATTTATATAGCTTCAAAAATGATCTTGTAAGGCAAAACTTTCTGGTATAAAGTATAAAAGGTAGGTGTTAATCTGCCAAAACTCAAACTCTATTTATTTATAATAAAAATCTCATTTCAGAGACAAAAACTGTCCTAAGGAAGGAAATTTTAGGGAAACTTTCTACGAGAGCAAAGCAGTTAATCACAACCAGGTGCTGCTAACCCAAATTGAATCTTCTTCAAAGCAATATTTTCATATTCTTACCTTCACTTTTCCTTATGATATTATCACTGATTTGTATTGTCTAATGCAATATAATGAAGTAGTCTTGTATAGTTAAAAATTTATTTTAAAAAAAAATACTTTTTACTCTGGGAGTTTAATATACCTAATATGAATTTTGTTTAGACCTCAATGAAAACAACCACTATGTGAGGGACACCTTTCTTTGATGAATGTTCCTATTATTATAATCCAATAGGACATTGTGCAAACACTAAACAGCCAATCACTGATTTAGTTAAGGAAATGACACCATTCCACTAATCCTAATTCATGTCTGGCTTATAAGTGTTTGGTACACAAATGGATGTACACCTACAACAGAACAAGTCAGACCCGATGAGGAACACCAACTGTATCGTGGATTGTGTGCTTCATCTTTTAAAGATTAGCAACCTGCATAGTCCAAGGAGAATAGCAAATGTGTCCACAGCTACAAAACAAAATACCATCAAAATATGTATGCTCTATGCACTCGTGGCGAAATAAAGTTTGTTTCTTTCAAGCTCAAATTCGAAAACAATTTGTCTGAGTTTAGATCAAATAAAAAACATGAATAGTTTTCGAAGATCAAACCATATTTCTAGAAAAGTAGGAAAAACTATTAATTTAGTCATGTCTTTATACAAATTCTATGAAAATATTGAATAAAAAAAACACAAATATATATTTTTTTAATTACCTATAAAATGTAATTATTTAGTCCCACCTGTTTCTAATCCTGGCCTAATCACTCCCTAAACTAACTTCATGTTACCATTACAGAAAAGCATGGTATCAGTGCTCACAGGTACATCTTGACAAGAAAGCCAAAAACCTTATTTCCATAGATTAGAAAATTATTCATACAAAATCAGGACGCTTTTCAGAGGCTGCAGGCTCTGAAGAGTTCAAGGTGTAGTTCTCTGAGACACATTTCTAACAAATGCTCACAAGGTAAACTTTCAAATTGTAGTACTTTTCTTGCTTTTAACTTTCCTCCTTGCTTGTTCTTCCTCAGCATAAAAGGCACGCTCTGAAGACGACCAAATACGTGGAGCTGATTATCGTTGCAGACAACAGAGAGGTAACATACCGACTGCTCAGCCGCATTGCTTTACAAGCCAGCATGCCCTCACGGTAAAAGCATTAAGCCAAGCAACAATATGCTGCTGTAACAGCTGAGGTGGTCTCCCTGGAAGCACAAACCCATTGTGGTCCTCTGGCAGCAGATTTTCCTCTTTTTTTTTTTTTTTTTTGCCAGAAGTTCACATTTCCTTTGCAGGGTAGGCACAGGTCAAAGCTGGGTGGATAGAGAAAAGTCTACTGTAAGCGCTGACAATCTCATTGTCGGGGTTTCCTCCTCTCAAATCTGAAGTGCAGGTGGATTCATGGCAGGGTAGAAATAGTCAGAGGGACTTCCCTGCAGTTTACCTTCGTTACCATTAGTGCCCGCTCCCTGCAGTCATGACATTCGTGTCTTTAACACTGGGAGATTTTCCTAAATCCAGATTTTTACAGCTTGATAACCAGAATACCAAACAGAAAAAAAAAAATAAACATTGACTTTTACTATTTAAAGCAGCCATTGTTTTAAAATGTTGCCTTATCCTTTTGTTGTGCCACTTTTTGGCTTTTAAATTGTAAAGCTATTTCCTCCGTCATGTCATCACTAATCAGAAGCTCCTTGTGGATATAAATGTGTCCCACGGCTAAGATGCAAATTTATTTTTATTGTTTGCAGTTCCAGAAACAGGGGAGAGACTTGGAGAAAGTCAAACAGCGTCTGGCAGAGATAGCCAATTATGTCGACAAGGTAAAACATCTTCTGCCCTTTAGTGGGAGAGGAATAAATCACTTTTTTTAAATAGAAATTTTGTTGGCAACAGAGATTAATGGGCAGGGATGGTGTGATATATTAATTTCCCGTTAAAGCAGCTGCCTAAGACCTGAGCCAGAGCCGTGGATCTATTGCTTTGAAACAAAGTAGGCAGACAGATTTATTTTAGGGGGGAAAAGAATAAAAATAAAAGAGTAGAAGTTGTGTTTAAAGCTCACTTAAAAACCTTTAAAGCTTAAACAAGATGTTTTTTTGATGTTAGGTAATTAAAGGTAAACCTAATTTATTGTGTTTTGCACATCTATATAAATTATTTAGGACATGTCAAACCTCTCAGTTTTATAGGGCGCTAAACATTAGAGTGGCTCTGGTGGGCCTGGAGGTGTGGAGTGACTCGGATAAATGTCCCATCACTCAAGATCCCTTCACCACCCTACACGAGTTCCTAGACTGGAGGAAGGTGAAGCTGCTGCCCCAGAAGCCCCACGACAATGCTCAACTCATAAGGTGAATGTTTAGTTTGACCAAATTTGTATTTCTTTGCATTTCATTTACCAAAATTGTGACATTTTGTTAAGTTATATATTTTTCGAACAGCTTTACCAAATTAAACATCTCTGATATTTAAGCTTAAATACAGTCAGTATTGTAGTTGGTGGAAGATAGACATTTGGTACAAATAAACAAGATGAGTGGAGTGTATGTCAGAGGCTCCACAGTACGTCACAGCAGACTCCTCTACCAAACATTGGGCACACATTGCTTAAGTAAGGATGGACAAAAAACCTGACTGGACTGTGAAAAGTTGCATCAAGGATAACGGCATTCAGCATGCCTTGGAGTTTTGGCCGCGGTTATTAAATGTTGATGTGTGTTGGCATGTTGTTTTCAATCATCTAAAAATGTTTGCATATTGATTTGGCCAAGAGGGTTTCATCAGCCAAATATTTTCTGCTCAAGATAAATGTTGACAAGTACGGTGTAAGGAAAGCTGTTCGTAAAGGTCAGAGCATTTCCAACACCACAGTTCTTGTGTGGCGTACTCAGTTGCATTGATCGGTATCCGTAAAAAAAACAGTGCAAGAAAAGAGGTTTGTAAAATTAACAGTAGGAATCGTTGATGTCCACGGGCAGAGTTATATGTACTATGTTGTCTTTCCTTTCAAACAACCTTTTTGGAAAAAAAACTGACTTCAGACTGAATTTAATTTAAACATATGCAATACATATTTAAACATGGAAATTCAGGTTGAATGAACAACCTGCATTTCCTTTGCTTCAGAAAAAACTAAAAAGCTTTGCGGTGTATTCTGAAGCACTTTAAAAGCTACGTAGAAAATGAAATTGCATTTTATAAATTATTTATGTAATTTCAGCCCTTATATGGTAGAATGTGCACAAAATGCTTGGTCCATTCCTCGGTTCATTCCTCAGCTTGTTATCACTTGCATTCAGTGAGTCACATTTTCTTGCAACCTTTTATAGGGATCTTAGGGGCCCAACTATGTAAAAGTGTAACATTATTTTATTCAGCATATTGACTAAGTCTTTTGCTTTTTAGATAAAAAGCTTGCTGAAGTTCAAGGGACTAGAAGTGTTTTGTTGGTACTTACCTAAGAATATTATATTTAATTAAAAGACACAAACTAATAATAGTATATAAGTTTTAACAAATTTAGTAATTTAGAAGTAGAACATTAGATCACTTGGGCCTCATGGAGCTGAGATGAGCAAATTACTTATTGTTTATATTAAAAACTCTTTAAAAGATTACAAGAAACTGTAGCTCTTTATTTCCACGATGACTGTTACATGTCTACTTTACATAAGGCTACCGCACATCTGTAACTTTATATCCTTTCTAGCGGTGTTTACTTCCAGGGCACCACTATCGGCATGGCGCCCATTATGAGCATGTGCACTGTGGAGCAGTCTGGAGGCATTGTCATGGTGAGTAGAAAGAACAACTCCCCCAACCTCCACCCTTCAATTGAGCTAAGCCTGTTTGTGTCAATGGAGGCATTGTCCAGATTCAGCAGCCTAAATCAATCGAGCTATGATTTACATGGGCCAAGGTGTTCATTGTTTGCTCCAGAGGCGCTTCTGGGTCCTGCATGAAGTCATTCTTCATAACACACGGATTTATATGCTGGCAGACTGTTTTAACATTATCGCAACCACACATAATGAAGGCTTCAAACTTAATTGTGACACCCTGCAATCAGGGATCGAGATAGAAAGGTGACAGTTGTCCAGACCGATTGGGATATGTGCTGAAGCCGCGGAAAAGCGACTGAATGGCGATCTTGCAGAACACTTTCAAAAATTAAAGTCAACCGCATTTGAACACGGCTGCATTTACATTTTTATGAGAACTGATGAATTGTTTGTTTCAGCTCTTTCGCAGAGTGCACATCAGAATCAAAATGGATTATATATGCGAGTGTGCATCACCTTTACAACGGAATCACTTCACGATGTAAATTTTCTTCCTGCAATTGAGACCTGTGCCAAATCACAAAGTGGTTATCAGCCCGATGCCATTATGACTAAGCCCTGATGTGTAAACCCCATCAATAAATTGGATTTCTGCTCGCTGTTGTTGTAGTGAGGCTTTTCCAGATGTTTGTCTTCCCCCGTTACTTGCTCAGAGCAGATGGTCTGGATTGAGATTAAAAGGCCAAATAGCACTGAGAGGATGGGGGCCATATTTAGTTGGGGGCTTTTTTTTTCACCACACCAATAGAAATCTTGTCATAAATATAGTTAAGCTGCACAACCTCACAATAGAACCATTTTGCTGCTTAAGAAAAAAACAAATATAAAAGCTTTCCACCATTTAACTTATCTGAGTGTTATTTGTGCTGAAATAGGACTAGGCTCACGCAACGTAGAAGCCCAGCACATTGATAAACACAACGGCTGCAGACAGTTTTCCCATCCTTCCTGTTTCGAGGCGGGGTGCAGCTCCCATGATGCTGCTCTTTAATCAGAGCAGGAAGTGGCTCAGCTTGGCCTTGGCGCTTGACTGATGACCGTACTTTCAAAGGAAGCATGTGATTTTCTCATGTCAGTGCTAGAGAACCACAGTACAGTAAGATATACAATAGTGGGTAGGTAGTCTTTTTTTTTTTTCTTCTTGATTTTACAGACTAACATCTATAACTGTTTGACATGATTATATATCATGTATATGTCATTTCTTGCATCATATCCTGCAGTTTTCTGAAGGGGGAGCAGTCTGTACCAATATTCTGCATGCTTTGACATCATAAGACAAATCATTTTACAACTGGTTTGTTTTTAAGGTAGTGAAGTTCAAATGCAGTCCAAATTATACAATAGCCCTTAGAGGTCATGGCAATACTTTCCATATCAGACAATAACTTTGGCAACATCTGCAGCTGTCAGTTTCCGATTCTTACAACTCCTTGTCTGTCACACTGTGCCCTTTTATTTTTTTTTCATGGACAATCAATAATCCTGCTAGACATTTTGAAACAGGTGGTGCTGTTGGGGATTCATCCATGTTGTTTTCAGCATTTCTGCAGAAAGAAAGACGTTTTTCAGCTCAGACTTCAAAATAATAGTCTTGAAAAAATAGCTATAACACATTTTTAATTCAAACACCTTCATCTTTATATTCAAGACACACAATGGGCCTCTCCTAACAGTTGCCATGCAGTATAATTTACACATGTTCATAAACAAAGCCATACTTACCAGCATACCAAAACTGTACGTAATCATTTCATCAGATACTCTTGTGAAGGAAAATCAGTTTTAAATTGTGCCAAGACAAAATTTCTGTAAAAACAGTATTTGCAGAGCTTTTCACAAATGTTATAAATTAAGTAATAACATCAAAGCATTCGATAGTATACTTTCATTGAAAGGAGCACTGAAATATTTGCTTTTTACCCAGGAGTTTATAAAATGTGACATGTCTGTTTTAATATAATTTTAGATTTTGTACTAATATTTCTCCATTCTTTACAACTGGACTAAAATGAATATTAAATATTAAATAAATAAATAATAATAAATAATAAACTATAATCTATGATTTAATATGTAGGGATCTTTGAACATTTGTTTTTTTAGCTTATAACTTATTCCAATAACCACTCATTATGCCGTTTTGATTTCCTGTGTAATCCCAACCTATGTCTGTAAGGCTATCTCCAGGTGAAGCCTCTGTTCCAGTTTGGTCATTATCCAACTGTCTGTCATGGGAAGGAAGTGGAGTCATAGAGAGCTTTAAGCTTCTTGCTGTAGTAGCTGTTTCTACTGGAAGTTTACCTTGTCGACATAATTGGCTATCTCTGCCAGACGCTGTTTGACTTTCTCCAAGTCTCTCCCCTGTTTCTGGAACTGCAAACAATAAAAATAAAATTGCATCTTAGCCGTGGGACACATTTATATCCACAAGGAGCTGGTTGTAGTTACACTTATTAGGTCTGCAGTGGATCAAATACATTTTCCATGGAGAAAATGAATAACGGAAAAATTAAAATCCAGCCTACCAATCGCTGTTTTGTTTTTTTTAAGTTTACATTTTTTGTCCTGTAAAATTCTGTTTGGCTAAATGTAAACACTTTGTGTCGCCTTCCTTTTATAGGATCACTCTGACAACCCGCTGGGTGCAGCCGTGACTTTGGCACATGAGCTGGGACACAACTTTGGCATGAACCATGACACGCCGGAGCGTGGCTGTGGTTGTAGGATGACAGTAGATCGTGGAGGCTGCATCATGACCCCCTCCACAGGGTAAGATTCTGGTAATGCTTTTCATCTACAGCTACTGTTGTCAAGAAGTGGAAAGACAACAAATCTGGATCCAAGTAAAAGATAGAGCTCGTGAAACTGATGATAAATTGAAACTGAAATTGACAACACAGTTTGGACGCTACTGGGCTATAGCCCTTTGTCGTTTTTAATACATTTTCTTCCACGACAAACTTGTATTTGCCAGCATTTATTTCTCCAGCTGTCTCTTGAGAATGGACTCCTTACAGCATAAAGCTGCCATTACAAAGTGTCATGTTTGGGATGCTCTCTCCTGTGTGAGATATTCACAGCTGAGGATATCGTTTTATACTTAACCATGTTTTAAATGTCTCCACAACATTATCACTACCATTGTTATTGTGTCCCTTGGTCTTTCATGATCATGTTTGTTCGCTAATATTCTCAAGTAAACAACTTCTGAAGGTATAGTTGTATTAGATTAAGAGGGGGTGATTACATTTACTCTTCAAACACACATCATTTGTCTGATAACAGCAAAACCTTAAGACTTTATACACAGACTACGGACATAATTAATTGTAATGGATTAAGATATATATATTATTCTTGCATATAAATACGGATGCTTAAAACCAGGGTCTGTATTAAAGGATGTAGAAATTAGGCCAAATTAGCTTTAATTAGGATTAGTTTAGGACTAAATTAAGAACAACTATTATGTCTTCCAGCGATCAGTTCACAATACAAAGAAGGAATTGAGATAGCATGTTTTTTAACTAAAGACAATTTTCTGTGTTAGAAATACTTAACCTTTGGACCCAAAACTACTGCATTAGATTACTGATGTAATAGGCTCACAGTGCATTCCTGACTCTTTATCAGGCAATAACTTTACAATACATTGTTTCTAATGTGGCCCAGGCAGTTTGAAGGATTAAAATTTTCTCTGCCCAGACACGCAGTCCGTGGCACAACCACTGCTTTAGTTATCCCTAAGAACCAGGAAAACTCGACTGAACAAGGAAAGCCTGGTAGTGTGGTCAAGAGGGGTTTGCTCAGACTGTGAAGCATTCTCTGTAGTGTCCTACTTTTCAGCTCTGAGCTGGACTAAACATTAGGCTATGGTCACCTTTAGAATGTATTGTATTATTTTTATGCTGATGTTTGAGCAAATAGTTCAGAACAAACAGACCAAAAACAGATGCTTTGGAACAAGAATAAAGTAGCTGCTGTGAAATTCTGTTAAGGTTGTCTGGGTTTCTAAGATAAGAGGACCGCTGCGAGCCATGGATTGTGTGTCTGCTAGTAAACAGTTATTGGATAACATGAACCCGAAGCAGAGAACCTGATTTCACCCTTGGTGTGATGCCAGTAAGGTTTGCCTCTTGGTGGGTCCTGCAAGGCACAGATGAATACAATCAGAAGAATTTCCACAACACAGGGAACAGGAAAAGAAAAAACTGAATGGCACAGTTTTATTATTTAAACATCACCATACGTGTGCAGCACACATTAATCATATCACTGGGGGATTAAATCATTCACACATTTCAAGCACAGCTGTGGATTTATATAATTTTGGAACATATGGCAAATATTGGGAAATATTCCCAGATCTTTAAATAAGGTATATGTGCTGTCGAAACCACACATTAAATTCAACTAATTCCATATTTGTTAATCAAAGCTGAGTTGTAGAAAGGTCCCAAAACCTGAACTACAAATGCAACAGTAACAGATATTTTCAGTGCCATAATCTACTGTGGAGATAAACAATAGGAAACACCTGATGGGGCTGCGCAGTGGCGCAGTGGGTAGAACTGTTGACATGCGGCAAGAAGGCTCTGGCTTCGATTCCACCTTGGGTCTTGGGTCTTTCTGCAAGGAGTTTGCATGTTCTCTCCGGGTACTCCGGCTTCCTCCCACAGTCCAAAAACATGAATGTTAGGCTGATTGGGCACTCTAAATTGTTCTTAGGTGTGAGTGCGTGAATGAGTGGTTGTTTGTCCTGTGTTGATGGACTGGCAACCTGTCTAGGGTGAACCCCTGCATGTCCCCATGGTAAGCTGGATATACATGTAGGCGCCAGCAGACCCCCGCGACCCCACATGGATAAGCGG
Source organism: Orestias chungarensis (assembly GCA_032876305.1). Classification (NCBI taxonomy): domain Eukaryota; kingdom Metazoa; phylum Chordata; class Actinopteri; order Cyprinodontiformes; family Cyprinodontidae; genus Orestias; species Orestias chungarensis. Next base: position 1,652,302 of record JAVLVB010001296.1, read on the forward strand.
TTTGAATCATGGATGGATTGAAACACCTAATGGGATTGTTTAGACATGCCATAAGGAATGAAAATATTTAATTAGAATGGCATAACAGTGGGGATGGAGATGAATGAAGTGATTTATACATGATATCAATGCCGTTTTTGTACCGTTTTGGTCCCTGAATGATAGATTACCCAAACAGAGTACGAAGTAATTGCTAATATAAATGTATTTGATAAATGTTTATGTATGTTTCCATTGTTTGACTCACGTTTTTACTTTATATGCCCTGGGGGTACACCCACCTGCAAAGCTTAATATTGTATACGGTGAGGAAGAATCCGAGCTGCACGCAGACATCTGTAGAAAGTTTTGGGGGACGTTGGTCATTTTGTACATTTCATATTTGATTTAATTTCCAAACCCAGGTGTTGGCCTCAAGAATATTTAGAACTAATCATGTGTACAGCTGAACCACCTTTGTGATATTTGTTCAGATAAAATACAATAATTTCAAAAAACCCTGACTCACCTTCTCTCAACTCAAAGTTATTTTAGTTTGTTGAGTGGGCACATTTTCAGAGTCAGAGACATAACTAGGCAGTTATTTCCCTTCAATCTCAATTAAATAAATATATTCACTTTAACTTTAAAAAAAAAAAGAAAAACAAAGAAGCATATTGGCATAAATTGGGTTGTACAGGAGAGAAAAAAAAATAAGTGCACTTTAACTCCAAAAAGCTACAGCACCTATTTCTTTAAACAATGGCATGTAACTTTATACCAAAAAAGCAGTGATGTTTTTTTTTTAATGTTACCTTTAAGAACAGCTGCGGCTCTACTTTGAGCCCGTCATCAGGCCACTGGAGTGTGAAGCGGTCGGGATGCGAATTAGCGCCTCTAAATCTGAGACATTGGTCCTCAGCCGAGTCGGGAATGAGGTCCTGGGCCTGGTGGAGCAGTTCAAGTATCTCGGGCTCTTGTTCAGGAGTGAGGGAAGGATGGAGCGGGAGGTCGACAGTAACAGGTGTTCGGTCGAGTCGCGTTCCCCCGTCAGATACTGTTTCCCCTCGTTCCTGATGGTTTATTCATTATTTAGGTCATTAGACATGCATTACATTTATGTTAAATAATGAAGTTAATAGTGTTATCTTTGTTTGTAACCTTTATTATTTAAAGTTCTGTAAAGAGGATTGTTCATAAAGTGTTTTGTAATTAGGTGTCAGTAATTTGGTAAAGTTTGAAAGGATTGTTATGTAAATATGTTTGTCTATGTCGTTTAAACAGTAAATATTTATTTGTTGGACCAATTGAGAGAATGTTTGAAAATGTAAGTTTTTTGCAAAAAGGTGGAATCCTTCATTTCCACTAAAAACATCATTAGTTTGAGCTTTCACGGTGTCCGTCGTTGTCTTGCGGCGTTAGGAGCGTTTTAAACAAAGCACGAGCGATGAGAAGAGGCGCGGCAAATAGACACAAGGGGGAAACAGTATCTGACGGGGGACCGCGACTCGACGGAACACCGGCTCTCCTGGGAGCGCCTCGGGATCCTCCCGGAGGAGCTGGCGGACGTGGCCGGGGACAGGGAAGTCTGGGTTGCCATGCTCGGGCTGCTGCCCCCGCGACCCTACTCCGGATGAGCGGTAGAAGATGGATGGACCTTTAAGAAATAAATAAAAAATCAACTGCGGTGAAATATTCAACCGACTGCTGTTATCAGTCAAATTTACCCATTTTTACATGATCGCCTTAAGAAGAAAAACATTTATAAAAAAATTATTTTTTTGCAGATATAGCAACAAATCTTTTTCCTTGTTTTTTTTTCTTTTTTTTCTGTGTTTTACTAGGGGCACATTCATTCATTCTTTTCAATAAAAGCTGCAGAAATACATTTGAACACCAGCATCCTTTATTTTAGAGCAGGGCCAAGACAAACAATGCCACCCACCAAGGGCAGATAAATGACAGTCCTATCTTAATAGGCAGCAGTAAATTTTGCTGACATTATTATTTGTAACATAGAAGGTTAATAGGGTTCAGGGCATTTTTTTCTGTTGGTTTTGGATCATTATCAAGAGTATATAAACAGTACACCCAAAAGAGAGATGATTAGTGAACTTTTATTCTCATACTCAGTCCTTGGTTTACTAATAAAAGAGTTGAAATAATCAATGCACCATGATGTACTGACATTTATGCAGGCAATTTTGTCTAGATACACCAACACAGAACATCAATATTTCCCCATTTATTTAATATCACTCTAATTGTATGTTCAATATTTGTTGGTTTCAGTCTGCACAATATCAGGATTCCATTGAGTTGCATACCAGAAGGAGAAACAAATAAATAAATCTATTATTATGTTAATGTGCAAAGCAACCCCATTTTCATGCAGTTATTATTGATTATTTCTGTTGATTCAAACACAAGCTATTTTTGCAGGTCCCCTTATTAATATACTTTTAATAAAGAATTTCTTTGGCATTTTTATTACTATTATTTCTCCTATTCCAAGTAAACCACTTATGCTGAAATGAAAGTGATTTTGATTTTCTATAGCAACTAATTGAATATTCATAGTGGCATACCAGCAAAACCAAGACGCATATGCGTATACAAACAAACAGACCCATAGTTTTTTACATGAGACAAAGAACCCACTACTGAAGGTTCCTAAAGCAGAATATATATTCTGCAGTTTAACTGTTCTTTGAATTTAGTTTCCCTTAGCCTTGCATTTTCTAGTTTTCTTTTCGATTTTATTAGTATTTTCATAATCTTTGCAAACATAATGTTTTAAACACTAGTGCGTATCTGTTAATTTGGAAGTATAGTATTTCCAATATAGAGTAACATGTCCAAAGCTTTGCATGTTTAGAAGTAGGACAATAATGAAATGCTGCAGCAAACTAGGTCTGTCCGTGTCTATTTGGTAACAAGGCCAGTAATCAATAACCAATCTTTATTCAATAAGTTCATAATTAACATTTAAATATGTGTATAAAAAGCCCGTTAAACAATTACAGTGGGTATATTGAAATCCTGTCATAATTTACAGTAAATTGATACTTTTCTACTAGTAGACTTCCAGGAACTGATATTCTATATAAGCTCAATGTTTTGTAAGTAGTGGATGGGAATAGGTCCCCTACTCCGGTCGTCAATGGGTGAGAGGGAATATACAATCAATCAAACCAAAACAAAGAGACAAACAGGTCAAACAAGCATACACATTCTCATACCCAAAGGGAATGAGAGGTTCACTAAATTAACATGCATGTTTTTAACATGGATGTTTAACAGAAATCAATTAATGCACAGGAAATAAATGCAAACTCCACAGAGAAAAGCACACAACCTTCTTCCTGCAAAGCAGCCATGTGAAAATGATTTTGGTGCAACACCATGTTTAAACTTTTATTTTTGTCACACTTGAAAGTTAAACATCATCAAACATCTGCCTAAAATACCTATTAAATGTCCTGTGCTTATATAGCGCTGTATAAAGGACTCCAAAGTGTTTAGTGTAAACGAATTCAAACATGTACCGTGGTCAGGTAAATTGTTGCCAGAACTGCCCTCAGGGTGCCAAACAGCCCCTGTGACTAGCAGGAAGACCAGGTGAAATGTCCTAAGACACAAAAACAACAAAAAACTAAGGGGAAAAGAGTGTCCAAACCATATTGGCTCTAATTAAAAGGGATTTTTATACTGAAACTTTGATCAAGCCTCTCAAAACCATGAGTTTATTTTGAGTGAGTCAGAGAAGGGCAACAGTCTGTATACGACCATATCAATTAGTGCAAGTTATTCGGGTAGTGAAGCAGCAGATTAGCCTCTGAGCATCACACTACTTAATTGTAGTTACAAATCTTTATTTCTAAAATCCTGTGTTGGTTTTACTCTTGATGTAACACAATGTGTACTATCCATTACAGTATGTTACACTTTGTAAGTAAACTTACACTAGTAACACTAGTAAGAAATTGAATTAAAAAACACCAAACTTCAAATCTCCCAAAAATATGTTCTAAACGGTATTCAACAAAAATAAAATACACGTAAACAGAACACACAAAGGAGATGTTAAGAGTCAGTGAAGATAGCTAAGGAAGCAATAATATATTATTCCAACCATTTACACTATGAGGCTACTACAAATATTACAAATTTACAGCCAGAGCAGATTTGCTCTCTTGGTCCGTTGCAACTTCCGCACACTGCTTTACTCTACATAATTTACATTTGACTTATTTAAAGAAAAACAAAAACACACACGTCTCATGCAGAGCTTATTATCTTAGAGAGGATTTATTTGCTTTAATATTCTGATTAAGATCATCTGCAATAATCTCATACTCATACGTACTTCTGTTGAAAAATCCTATCTGCACCCCTAAGTCTGGACATTTTTGCCCTGAGCAACCTCAAAAATACAATTTTTGGACTTGACAGGTTCAAGCTTGACTTAGCTGACTATCTCGTAAATTGAATTTCCAAAGATATCAGCCAGATCCCCAAGTTTCCTGTCAATAACAACCAAATAGTTTTAATTCAACCTAGAATGTATTCCCTCCATCGTAGATAACATTTGTTATTTTTTTCCATTTCCCTTTATTATATTTATTTGATAATATGAGTCTACTTTGACCCATCCACCTTCGTCCAGATGTCTTCAGAATGTTGAACACCTAGTTGTAAACTATCATAGCTTATTCAACTCTATTTGTGTGTTTGTTTTGGAGACACTAAGCTTAGACTTGCTAATGTAGTGGAGGACATACTGCATGTAAATGATGTGATTACCAGTGACACTGCCAGCTGCAATCAATGCTAGAGCGCACTGAGAGAGTTCTGCGGAGAGGTGCTTTATGCCTCGATAGACACGCGGAGTGCGGAACCTGTGGTTTAATTTTTCTTTTTATCTCCAGCAGTGGAAACGCAGGAGGAGAATCACAAAGCAAAATGACAGTAGTGCCGGGTGAAAAAGCAGAATGTTTTCAACCGTGGAGGAATTGTTTCCTGTTCACCCGGAGAACTGTGACAGGTGTGTGGGCCACAAAGACTGGTCCTATGAGATTTCATTGAACATCAGGTGAAAACTTTAGCGGCTCTGGGAGGAAACACATGCACATGTTTTGAAGTAGGAACTGGAGTTTAAAACTTGCTTCACATAGATGTGGAACGAAAACTTAAAACGTTTACTCTTTCTTTTTCTTTGACTGAGTACAATCATAAAGCACAGTAGGGGGCTAACACCTGGAGCCTAATAGTTTGTCAATACATTTTTGCTACCACAAATTTTAGACTATTTCACTTTGATTTTATGTGATAGAGAAAGACAGAGTAATGGATTGCTGGGAAGCTGGGAGTGAAAGTGAAATTTTTTTTCAAATGTGAATTTAAATCTTAGTGTTGGTACATTAGTAAAGAGGGCAAATTAGTAAATAGTGGAATTTAGTAAGTAGGCAGCGTCATGAAGTCAGACTCTGTTTGTCATGAGAACCAGTAGTTGTGTTCTGGAGAAATCTGGCCAATCTAGAAAATATCTGAAAAGGCTGCAATAGTTTTGAGAAGACATTAACTTTAAACTAGGTCTTCCGTGTTATGGTTCAATTAAAGAATTTGTGTTATATGTCTGAAACTAAACAATAAAATCTTTTTCACGTAATTTTTCCATTCTTTTTACTGATAATGATCCATTTTGCAAGGAGAAATGGGTTAAATAGGGTTCGAGTGAATACAATGGAGTTGATCGTAGATTTCAAACTAAATGAAAGCATCCAACCATCATGGGTCAAGCAGTGTAGCTGGTTAAGGAGTACAGAAATCGTATCTGTGTGTTTATCTGGACAACAGACTGAACTGGACACACAACAGTTAAGCTTTTTGCAAGAAGTGACAGAGCAGGCTGTACTTTCTATGGACGCTTGTGTCCTTCGAGGTTTTAAGCAAGATGCTACAGATCTTTAATAAGTCTTTTAAGAGTGTAATCTCTTTACCCATCATCTGTTGTGGCAGCGACATCAGAGCCAGGGACTAAAAAAGGCTCAACAACCTGATAAAGAAGTCTGGGTCTGTTTTGAGGACAACTATGTAACCACTGGAGAGGATGGTAAAAAGAAAATCGTGGGCAACCTGTTCATGTATCAACAGTGTCTTCAGTCAGAGGCTTCATCTAATGTACTGTAATCCAGACTGCTAAATGACGTTGTTCCTACCCACAGCCACTAGAATCAACATAACTCTACAACAACATTTAGCTATTAATTTTTAAAAAAATTCATTGTATTTTAAATAGGAATTCATCCCAATCCTCGGCTTTCATTTGTGAAAATAATATGAAATCTTGTAGCCTTTGTCATTCTTATAACATTAAAAAATAATGCAAAGCTGAAAAGAGACAGGGTTAACTATAATGTCCGAAATAACATCATTTCTTTCATGTCTGCTCTTCAGGGCAAAAGAGACAGTTAATTGCTCCTAAATGAAGCTTTGCAGAAAAATGAACTTGTGTTTTGTTTTTATATTTGTTTTTTTTCTGACGTTTAATCACTACAAGCTTCTGCCAGAGTTGCAAGCTGACATTTTGCTAAAAGGTCAGACGTCTCGGTTCCTTAGCATGGACTAAAAGCATGTCAGTCTGTGGTGAGTCTTGGAGAACAATAGAGACAGCTTGATGTCAGTTTGAAGGACTACAAATAACAGAGCTTTTTAAAGCCTTTGTGTACGCAGTCCTGCTTCACTCTTTATCCAAACTGATATTTCTGTATCTTCTCAGCCCGCTTGCATTAAGCTTCTAAATAATACTGACAAATCCATGAAAAGCTGCTTGGTCTCTCCCCCTCTGTACATTTTACGATTGGATTCTTAGTCACTAAGAAGAGAAAGGATGCATTCGTTTATTTTCACTTAATTGGTTGGGCTTCCCAACCTTGTAAGTTTCTTTTTAGCATAATTGAACTGCTTGGTTATAAGCAGTTATAAGTTGCTACAGTTTCCGGAACCAAAAATACTGCGGCTAACATAGTTGACTCAGTTTGTTCTGGAAAAAATGGGTAAAAACTCTGTTGGTGTATCTTGATTTTGTCCCCATTTTTTTTTCAAACCAACCATTCACCAAGACAGTCTATTTCTCCATATTGACAAATGCCTTGTATTCTAAAGACAAAATGCCAATACATTTGTATTATTTTTACATAAACATTCTATGTTAGTCAATTCAACTTGAGTTTATGAATTAATCCACAAATTAGATTCATCCATTTAAATACTATCGAACAAAGTTTTGACATAAATAGAAACAATAGATTTAAAACATGCTAAGGTTGACCTTAAGTATAACATTGTTTAGTAATTTTTTTTGCATGATTTCTTGTGTTATCTATTAAGTCCTGAAATTATGTAAACCTCGTGGATCAGTGACTCTTTTATGTAGACCTTTCTAAAGAACTCTGCCCTTGTAAGATCTCCATTAGATAAGGCACAGCTATTAGAAAACCTAAAATAGATAAAGTTTTTTGTTGTTTTTTTCTACTGTGAAATGCTAGCTCCAGTGAACCACTTACTCAGTGAGGGGGCACCAGTTTTCCCTCTGCATGGAGCACAAATTTACGAGGCCATACATCAGTGATGAGAGAATCATCTTTATTTGTGTGTGTGTTGTTCCCAATAAAGGTGACTTATTTGCCTCTCAAAGAGATACGACAGGCAGAATGGGTCTGACTAATTAGATTTTTGTGCAACTGTTGAGTGCAGTCCAATTATTTCCACCTCAGCAACCTGGAGAGGTAGCGGAGCTCTAGACCAATATCATCCTGGGAACCCTAAACCCTCTGCTCGGCTAATTTCCTGGACAGCAGGGCGGCCATGTAGCCGCAGCTGTGCTAACACGCTAAATATTGTGTGTTTTTTGTACTTTGCAATTGGCCTATCTGAGTTGTGGTTGCAGGAATTGGGTGTTTTCAACAGGCAATTTGCCCTAAATCACATTATTGTTTTGAAGTTATTTGAAAGAACGTGTTAGAAATAGTTGGCTTAACAACTAAATGTCCATATGACCAGTTAGAATTAAACAAAAATTACATAATGTTTAGTGACAACATAAATGTGTTTTTCTGGTTTAACTTGTTTCTGCTGACCAATTCAAACATTCGGCAAATGGGATAGAAGCTCACCAACAAATTTAGGACACAGGCTCACAGGTGTTTAAACAAGATCGGTTCATCATCATAAAAAAAAAGGTTGCAGTCAGCAATACGGCTAATACAGATATCCTATAGCGTATCTGGGCACCCAGTCAAGCTTGGGCTTCATCTGTTACCGGGACTGTGAGAGCAGCTGTTCCTTGGAAAATGCAGGCCTTTAATTAGAGTTGCAGCTCAATCAACAAAGTTATGTTGACGCAAAGTCACTAACTATATAGCAGATTTCTATACAAGTAGAGTTGTAGGTGGAGTTTCACCATGGCTTGAAGTATTTTCTGCTTTGAATGTTTAGAATTCACAATTTTGATTGGTAGGTACCATGCAGTCAATGTGAGCATGCCATACTAATCTTAGGTTGTTTAAGCCACCTTTGGACCGTTTATATGAATTTTATATGAGAAATGATTATTTAAAAAAAGCACCTGGTTGCTAGAGTCTATTGTAATAGGGTCACACTTACATGTGCATGCACAACTATATATCTCAGTTCTGATACCAGCAGAATATGTAACACAAAACCGGCTCTTTAGGTTTGCTTAATAAATATTAGGTACGCTAACGTTGGGGAAATTCTGAAAGCTTTCTATTATCTATATTCAAAACCATTTTGATATATCGTGTTGATCACTATTCAGCTCAAACATCCAAATGTGTCACTAAAATAAATAAATAAATAACCTTGACCCAAGCTCGTAATGAGGGAATTGTTTGTAGATGTTTGGGAACAATTAAGAAATCATTGTGGTTTAAGACTATCTTCAAATGGATCAGGCTTGAACACAACTGTCACTCTGGTGTAAAGGTTTAAGTATAAAGGTAATATGATGCTTAAGGTCTGTGTCTCTGTATTGCACAAAGTGATGACACTATTTAAGTTATTCAAGTTGATTTTGTCACTGTCAACACACAGAATGTATTACAAAGTCACATGTGGCTTGCAATTGGCTAATTTACTGGCACAATTCCTGCAAGGGGTTTTCTTTTAAAAGTACAAGTAAGTTATGAAACAAAAAAAAAATATTTAAAAAAGTTTAAAAAAATCTAATTCTTTGCTAAGCTATTTGTTAAACACACTCACTTCAATCAAGAGCTGGTTGACTGAAACAACATAAACAAGTGTCTAACAGGATATAAATCACAAACACGCATTAAGACTTTTATAATTGATAAAGCAAGCTAATATTATGCTTCTGGCAATCCACTCAGCCATATTTAAAAGACTACGATTAAATCTGGGCCTAAAAACAATATTTGTCTAATTTGTCTGAGATAGAAATGAATGGATTCCCTTAAGTTAAACATCTTCCCCAATGCTTTTGACCCAAGCAATTGTGTGGGTGTTAGCATATTTGACTCTATATGTTTCGTTTTAGCCACATTGGGGATGGACAAAATAGATTCATACCAATTTTCATACATACCCAACTTGAGAAAAACTGTTCTAATGCTTAAGCAAAAACCAGAGGTAATGTGGCATTAATAAATGACAGTTACTAAAAACTTACCAGTGACAATGCAGAACAATTCTCTGCAAAAAGCTGCTTTAAACTGAAATGTAGCATTTTAGCATTTTAATTTGTCATATATTTAATTTGTCTTAATATAGAGACAAAGGAGTGCTGTGTGGTTTTTCTTGCTGGTGAAGGAGATGCTTTTAAATAAAAGCTTTAAAAGGATAACTCTAAATGGGCACGATAGATCATGTTTTTGATTAACACTATAATAAAAGAAAAGGTGCATAAGCTGAAAAGGTAGATATATCTTAAGAGACATGTTGTCTTCTGCTATTGCCTAGATTTTAACCACACCAAATCTCATTTCACATTAGGGCACAAAATGTTGCCTTTTTATTTTAAAATGTACGAAAGAAGGCAAATCTTGTCAGCGGAGGCTACAATCATCCCTTTTTTGACCATAAAAGCATGTTTGTTGGAAACATGGACAATCCATTTTCCTTTCCTGATATGTTCCTGTGTTCTCTTATCATCAGCAGTTCATGTTATCGGCAGTGGCCTTTCTGTGTTCCCTGCAGAGGTTTAATCTGCATGGTCTGTTCCCGATGTTATGCGTGGGTCTCTAATCCAAGAACCGTAAAAAAACACTCTTTGTCTGAGTGTTTGTTATGGTGGTTTACCAGTGGATTATGTGAGTGGGCACGTTTGGACGGAGACAGGTTGGATATGCTTCTGGTCAGTGGGAGATGAAAGCAGTCGGCCTTTAAAGGTGCACAATCTGCGTGAAGTGGGTGCTCTGCTTTGGAAATCTGTTTTTCTTTGGAAAAAAGGATTCGTTTTCCATTGAATGTCTCCACCGTTATCTCCTGCACCCTGAGGAGAAGCCTGACTTTAGTCAACTAACAACAATGAAATATCCATGCAGTTGCTGCAACCAAATCCCCCTTATGCAAAGAGGCAAAAAACATCAAACATCCCTGCCCCCACCTCTGTCCACCATCAAGCTCAACAAACAGTGTTGTGTTGAATTTTCACAAATCTGTCCGGTCGAGCCTCAGGCTTTGTAATCCCCATGCCGTATACATTTGAAGCCATTAGTATATCACCCATGAGTACGTGTATGACATTTTTCTGTCTGAAACAGAATGTTCCAAGCATCCAAAATCCACATACCCTTCCTGCCGGTCCTTTTTTTGCAACCTATCTTCCCCTGCCACCACACATCCAATTCATTATGCACATGGTAAATGAAAATGGCGGTGTGCAAATTAAGAGCTAAATATAACGTTACAATAAAGACTCCTAATCTGCTGCCAACTTAAAGCTAAAAATAATGAAATAAATGTCCTATGCATATATATTTTCCCAGAGTTTCAACTACAAATATGCTGCTTCAAGGCATCTTCAAACAACATGTTACCTAAAATAAACAAAGTTGATCCCATATTGCTTTATTGTCTGAGCATAGGACTCTTAGGCAAACTTCTGTGAGCTAAAATGGAAAACCCATCATCTATTAGTCTTTTTTTATTGTTATTTAAGTTTTTACATTATTTTATTCCCACTTTCAATACAAAATGAGTCCGTCTTCTTGGAAGGTGATAGCGGAAGGAATTAAATTAGAAATTGCATGCTTTAATAGTTGCAAGTGTTCACATATACATAGACATGCTCAAAAATCTACTTCATTCCCAGCAGCCCTGTTCAGAGAGCTGCTCAAATTGTTCTTGTTCAGCCAGATTATGACTTGTAAATGTAGCCCTTGGCGAAAATCCATAAATCCACAAATCCTTTGAAATGGACCTCATGCAATGCTTATTAGAACATTAAATTTGTGTGAAAAAGGAGTCATGAAATAACAAATCTGACTCTGTCAGAAAAAGGTTGTCTATATTCCTACTATGTTTACCTTTTTAGATGACGTCTCTTTACTCTATTGTCAAATCTAACATCAAACAGGATTGTTGTTATATGGACTATATTTCTCTAGTTTTCAAACTTTGGTCCTCCTTTTTATTTTGTAGTTATCCCTTCCCAACGGTGTTCAGCACCTGCAGCAAGAAGGACCTTGCAAGCAGTCTGGAGAAAGGCGTGGGCATGTGTTTGTACAACATGCCGCAGGTCAAGGTGCTTTATGGAGGACAGAAGTGCGGCAATGGCTACGTGGAGGAGGGAGAGGAGTGTGACTGCGGGGAGCCAGAGGTAAAGCAGATAACAAAGGCGTGCATCTACACCGTTTGCGTTCTACCACCTAACATTTCTTTTAGGGTATGGCTCTGCAACTTTTTCAAATCTAGAGACTCCTGTTATTGCATTATGTTCTCTGAAAAACAGCTTAAGATCACACAGAATGGGTAGAGAGTGTCCGTGAACAGCAATTTGAAATCTTGTCACAACATTTTATTTGGATGAAAGTATGGAGCATTCTACGTAGCACATACATATGCTTTGATCTAAACCATTTGAAAGGTGCTTCAGCTGTATGTTTATAGATGCATTACTGGTAGAAGGAAACCTTCTGCTCTCAGTTTTTACAACCTTTAAACAAGTTTAATTCCAGGATTGACCTAAATGTAAGTCCACCAGCTTCCCTGGCCTGGCTTTATGGAACTGTTAGTCGTATTCAAAACATCCTAATGAAACCCAAATAAAATCCAAATAAGCATTTAGTTGTCATATTACAAAATGTGTAATATATCTGGTTTTATAAGTAAATCAACCTGAATCACAGAAATTCCCAACAACTCTTCTACCAAACTAAGCAACCTCAAAGTTGACTTTAAGGTTGCTTAGTTTGGTATAGTAGAATAAGAATAAGTTTATTTATATAGCGCCAATTTACAACAGGTGTCGTCTCAAGGCACTTCACAGAAAATCAATTAAAATCAAAGATACATTCTAACAAATCAATTTGAAAAAGTTTCCAATCGAAGGAACCCTAGCAGATTGCATCGAGTCATTGACTTGCAGCATGCACTCCTCTGGAATCAGCAGGCAGAAACAATGGCTTGTGTTGTCGTTGACTTTACAGCAATCCCTCATACTGAGCATGCATCTAGCGACAGTGGAAAGGAAAAACTCCCTTTTAACAGGAAGAAACCTCTAGCAGAACCAGGCTCAGTACAAGCAGCCATCTGCCACGACCGACTGGGGGTTTGAAAAGACAGGAAGCTAAATTAGAAACACAGGATACTGAAATAAAACAGTTTATAGCAGCAGTTGTACAAAGTCACTGGAAGCATCTCAGCCCATGCTCTCATCCAAGAAGCTGTCATTGCTAACAGAACGCCAGCCCAGGTGTGGTAACTATGGAGAGAAGAACACTAAGAGAAAACAAAAGTTTAACAAGGTTGAAATAACGGTAACTTAGTAGATTGGACAAAGGAAGAAAGTAGCAGAGAGAGAAGTGGTCAGATTGTCCTCCAGCAGTCTAAGCCTATAGCAGTATAACTATAGAACTCTTTTTAAGCTTCATCAGAACTCTTGCTGCAGCATTTTGGACCAACTGTAGACTTTTAATTGTATTTTGTGAACTTCCATCTGATAAAGAGTTACAATAGTCCAGCCTTGAAGTAACAAATGCATGGACTGGCTTTTCAGCATTTATCCAAGAGAGAATATTTCTAATTTTTGCTATATTTCTAAGATGAAAGAAGGAAATCTTACAGACCTGTTTTATATGAGACTTGAAAGACATTTCCTGATCAAAAATAACACCAAGGTTCTTTACATTGTCACCAGATGCCAACCTGATTCTATCCAGGTCAAGTGGCTGACTAATCAATTTCTTTTTTAGGGGTTCTGGTCCAAAGATAACAACTTCTGTCTTTTTAGAGTTCAAGAGCAGAAAGTTTAATGCCATCCACATTTTTATGTCATCTAGACATGCCTGTAATCTACCAAACTGACTGGATTCATCGGGATTTATAGATAAATAAAGTTGTGTATCATCAGCATAACAGTGGAAATTAACACCATGCTGTCTGATGATTTTACCAATAGGGAGCATCTATATAGTAAATAGAATTGGGCCAAGTACAGAACCCTGTGGTACTCCACAAGTAACCTTACAATGCGGAGAAGATTTGTCATTTAAATGAACAAACTGGGATCTATCAGACAAATACGATTTAAACCAGCCTAGTGCTGTTCCCTTGATCCCCACAGTGTGTTCGATCCTTTCAATGAGGATATTGTGATTGACTGTGTCAAAAGCAGCACTGAGATCTAACAAAACTAGAATAGACACGAGCCCATTGTCTGAGGCCATGAGACTATCATTAGTACCTTTAAGGAGAGCTGTCTCAGTGCTATGATGAGCTCTGAAACCTGACTGAAATTCTTCAAATAGGTCATTATTCATCAAATGCTCTCTCAGTTGATTAGCAACAATTTTTTCAAGGATTTTAGATAAAAAAGGAAGATTAGATATGGGTCTGTAATTTATTAAGTTTTCTTGATCAAGAGAAGGTTTCTTAAGTAGGGG
>JAVLVB010001296.1:1666527-1722219 GCA_032876305.1 Orestias chungarensis
ATCATTTCCAAAATGGGGGTAATAATAATAGGAAATACTTCTTTAAACAATTTTGTCGGGATTGGATCCAACATACAAGTTGAAGGCTTAGATGAAGAAAATATTTTTGAAAGCTCAGAAGGCTCAACTGGAGCAAAACACTTCAAACAGAGATCAGGCTCCAGCGCCACATTCAGTACCTCATTGCTTACTGAGGTAGCAGTTATGTTTTGTAGGATGCAATAAATTTTAGTTTTAATAGATTCATTTTTATCAATAAAGAATTCCATAAAGTAATTACTGCTAAGAGTTGGAGGAATGGGTGATATAACAGAGTTTTCATTTTTCGTAAGTTTAGTAACTGTATTAAAAAGAAACCTAGGATTGTTCTTATTCTCCTCTATTAGTAAAGTAAAATATGCAGATCTAGCTTGGCGCAGGGTCCTTTTATACAGAAGCACGCTGTTTTTCCAGGATAAATAGGACTCCTCTAAAAGCGAAAACCGACATTTCTTCTCCAATTTCCTGGTTTTTCCCTTCAAGGTACGAAGCTCTGAACTAAACCAGGGGGCCAACCTCCTATGAGTAATCACTTTCCTTTTTATGGGGGCTACATTGTCTAATGTTGTACGCAATGAGGACGTAATACTATGAACAACAGCATCAATCTGTGTAGGGCACAAAATTAATTTGTTGCCCTCCACTGCGTTTCTCTGAAATACTGAAGAAATTAGAGGTGGAATGGATTCTTTGAAGGCTGTAACAGCGTTTTCCGATTCTACCAAACTAAGCAACCTCAAAGTGGACTTTAAGGTTGCTTAGTTTGGTAGAAGAGGAGAACCATATCTGGACAGTGTTTTGTCATTTTAAAACACTAAAACTTAATGTACTTTTACTGAGAAAAAAAAGCAAACCTCCTGAGGTTTTCAATATGTAATGCAATATTTTGTTCACATTTTGTTTTTCTTTGACCAGCTGCCACTGTGATTTCATATCTTCGGAGGCTCATTAATCAAACTGCTGCCCAACTGTGTGACAAAGCAAGCAAACAAGTGGAACGCAGTCATGGCTTACACCAGCTTAATTTGGCTGTGCCATCCTAATTCTGCAGCACACATCCACGCCCACCTTTTCCCCACCCGTACACAGGGCCAGACACCAAGGAATGTAACGGAGAGTCACATGTGGGAATCAAAATTCCTCAAATCCAGGCAAAAGATTAACACTTATTGTACAACATTAATTAAAACATAGAAAAACCTATGACCAATAAATTAGAAAGAATAACTTTATCTGTTACTGATTGTTTAGCAATCCTATAAATAATGTGTATAAATTTACATATAAACACGAGTAGACAAACAGACTTAGGCTTTGCTTGCTGCAGATTTGACACTAATTAATGTTTATCAGCCGTATGTACAGCCTTTCAAAAAAATCTACAGTTTGTTAAATATGAATCTTATAGATTTATCTAGCAGTTATAAGCTAATAAATTTTAATACCTTATCAAACCAGCATAACACACTCTTGAGAGACCAATATTGGGCTGTCAGGCTGAGAGAGCATGAAGCATAAATATAAGACTTGAAAGTTAACATGTTGATTTGTCGACATTAAGCTGCAAACAGTGTCTCTGGAGAGAAAAGTGATATTTAAACTACTTTGACCAACAAACCTATACAGTCTTTTACTGTAGGGAGTTACTGTTTATTTAATAGTTGTAAAACAAAATTTAATTTTGCAGTTACACTGAGTAGGATCCAGGATTACTTATGTAAGCAGAGTAAGGAAACTCTGTTGTTTAAAAATCAGTAGGTGGCATTTTACTGGAGTCATTGTGTTTGACCAATGGCAAACCAGTGGTGCAGTTTTTATTTCAGGCCATACCTCAGAATGACTTCTCTGATGTCCCCACATGGTTTGTTTGTTCTGGAAACCCACACAGACCTGGAGATAAACAAGAAATTGAAAAAAAGGCATAAATAGACAGACTCTTTAAACAGCATTGACAAATTAGAGAACAAACAAACCATGTGGGTCCACACAGAAGTTCTAATGGAAGAAATATACAATACAAGTTGAAGAAAAACCCTATCAACAATTTTTTCGTGTCATCTGCTCTGTCTCTTCACAGGGGTCATGATTAGCAATACAGCTTAAAAAATACTCCTTTAGAGTCATTTATTCTACAGGTACAGCTTTACAAGCTGTAAGTCTTCAAAACCGCCAAATCCAACTCACATAAGCTGCCTTTTATGTCTTAACTCCAAGTTCGAAAGGTCAGGGTGGGAATTTTTGGACAGGAAGTTTGTTCCATTGACCAGGAGCGCTCCATCTGACCTCAGTATTACGATCAGGACCACATGCTTTCAGCTGGTTTGTTTTCTTTTCTGTGCTCTCCAGGAATGCATGAACCCCTGTTGTAACGCCACCACATGCACCCTCAAAGGAGATGCCGTGTGTGCCCATGGGCAGTGCTGTGAAAATTGCCAGGTAAAACTGTTTCAGTCTGCTTCCACTTTGGATCTTGTTTGACAAGCCCATTATACTATATTGGTTTAGTGACAAAGTCACAAGCATGTTTTGTGTTTTTAGTTTAAAATGTAGGATTGAATCAGGTGTTCTTTGTTACTTACATGAGTTTCTATATGTAAGAGAACTGAATTTACCATTGATTACACTGAGTAGTACAAATCTGACCAATTTTGACTTAGATTTCAAATCTGTTGTTTTAAATTGAGTTTATGCCAAAATTAATTTATCCCCACCTGCTTTTACTTTTAATGTAATGAATTAAGGCCTCCACATTACTGTATTCCTCTTGGCAGATTAGTATATAGAGATAAAGAACTTTAGTCTCATGTATAATTGAAATTATTTTTATATTAGTTATTTTATGTTTTGTTTTTTTATCTATTATATTAAACCTAAGATGTAGTGTTCCTACATCTTCCACAAACTGTAACATCTTAACTACTGCCGTTTTTTTCCAAAATAAAATAAAAATAACTCCAGATAATATGAACTTTAAGAAAAACATTTTCTAATATATTTGATCCCATGCGTAATATTCCCCAAGCAGTGTTGTTTTAGCAATTTTCAAGTTTTAAAGCCATGCAGAGATGGATGATGTCAGCAAGGTGAGGTATGCTGAGAGGTTTGTTGAACAACTATAAATGTCTGCAGCTCAAACTGGCTGGTACCTTGTGTCGAGATTCCAGTAACTCGTGTGACCTGCCTGAGTTCTGCACTGGATCCAGCCCTCACTGCCCAGGCAACGTTTATCTGCACGATGGACATGCCTGCCACAACGTCGACGGTTATTGCTACAACGGCATCTGCCAGACTCACGAGCAGCAGTGCATCACTCTGTGGGGACCAGGTTAAGCAAATGCTGTTAAAGACATGTATCTGTGTTTGGACTATTCCTTATCAATTTTGGTGACTGTTTTTTGTTTTTTTGCAGGAGCTAAACCTGCTCCTGGTATCTGTTTTGAGAGAGTCAACTCTGCAGGGGATCCTTACGGCAACTGTGGAAAGGACTCCCGAGGTTCCTTCGCCAAATGTGATGCAAGGTACAATTCTGTTGCTTCACTGATGTAGGGAGCACAACAACAGCTTTTGTTGCATCATTGGCAATCATCTGTTTGCCGTAAAGAACATGTGGTATTCAAACATGGTGAAACATTGCTTTCTGTAAAAATATCTAACTAAATGACTGTTCCTTGAACAAATTCCTACTTGCTTCTCATCTAACTGTTCTAAATCTATTTTCTAACGCGCTCACTTGTCCTCCTCAGCACACTTTCATCTGTTTTCACAGTTACTTAATGTTTCTTTATGACTGAGTTTATTACTGTATATTTATTTCTGTGCATTATTGCAGGGATTCAAAGTGTGGTAAAATTCAGTGCCAGGGAGGGGCAAACCGACCCGTGATCGGTACAAATGCCGTCTCCATTGAAACCAATATCCCACTACAAGAAGGAGGACGTATTCTGTGCCGTGGGACACACGTATACCTGGGCGATGACATGCCAGACCCTGGGCTTGTTCTTGCTGGAACAAAGTGTGGCGACAACATGGTGAGCAAACCTTTAAGGAAAGAGTTAATGGGGACAAAGTCCTACAGTTTTCACACGATCAGCTTTGATCGTTGATCGCAGGTTAAATGATGAAAATTACGTTTGTTTTTGTTATTAAATGCATAAAAAATAGCAGCTACCATTTTAGTCCCATAAACCCGGGCTAAAATGGAAGCCCGATATCAACTGCTAACATGAGCACTGAAACTATTTTTGGGTGCAGGAGTTTAAAAAAAGGTATCAGCTAATAGGTATTAAAATAAAAACACACATTAATTCCTGCAGTGTATTGTATTTCTTTATCTACCTGAGGCTCAAATAATAGCGCTCTTATTTAGTTAATTTTTTTCCCAACAGTGGAGTGTTTGTGCTGCTAGATCATTGCAATAAAAGAAAGGAATATGTTTAGTTCTGTAGTATCAATTCAGGCACCAAGGATGGTTAAGAAGAGAGAGAAGCATCTAATGAAGTTAACTCCTCAGTGGCTCCGGTGATTTATGTGTATCGTACTCTTGGTGCTTCTGGCTGAGCCAGCTCCACAACAGAATAAGTTATTTTATTAAGTTTGCCTCTCAACCTCTTCTTCAGAGCAAAGGGACCTTGAAATCAAACTATTTTTACCACTTAATTAACTCTACAAAACAACTTCTCCCTTTGACTGCACATCACAAACTGATCCAAACCCTTACAGCTTCTTTACAGTTTAGCTTGTAACCGATATCTGTAATCTTAAATGAACATTAAAGAGCTGAAGTATGATAATGATTCATTTTTTTTAAATGTTATACAAAATGTTTAATTGACGTAATAATAATAATAATAATAATCTAACAGAAACTGTGCACACATTATTGTATTCAGGTCCTGAACTGTCAGAAATAGAAAAGTAAGAAATCTGATTGTTTTATAATCTTAAAAGTTAAAATGTATTCATTGAAGAACCAAGTGACAGGGTTTCATGGTCCTCCTGACCATTTACACTCTTAATAGTTGCCTTTAACTGCTTTTGTACTTCTTTGTGCTCTTTATGCACAAAATAGCCATCAGCCAGGCCAGCTTGTTTCCTGGCTACTAACTCCCAAGTCATGAATTTGCACGTCTTAATATCTGGAAATTTGAATGGCCTGATGGTGTGTGTTTGACGCCTTTGTTACTTTTAGAAAGGTTTTTTCATCAATCAGAGCATTAGGCTGGCGTTACACTGTTTCCAGTTTTGCAGCCATTTGGGGAAAATTAGAGCTAAATTCTTCTCAGTTTATTCTAAGTCTTACTTCCAATATAAATAAACTTTTATTTTACTATGATATTTCCTTTTTCTTAAAGATCCACAACATTTTGCAGTAGTTTTCTTACACTGATTCAGTTCAATTAAATGAAAGTTACCTCTGACATTCTAAAACACAAATAAGCTTTGCTGTAACCCATTCAACTGAAGCCCAGGCTTTATCTTTATGGTCACTGTCGTGCAGGAAGGGAAACCTCATCCCAGTTAAAGGTTGAAAACAGCCTGTAAACAGGTTTTCTTCAAGGTGAATCCTGTATTTAGTTCAATGAAGCCTTTACTTAACACTGACCAGCTTTGCTGTCGTTGTTGATGAAACACATCAGGTAAACGTTTCACCAGGGGTATTGTGTGTTTGTTTTCCTCCACAAATTTGAAGATTACAAAGTTACCGTTGGATGTCATCTGAGCAAAATAACGTTTTCCATGAGTTTGTTCTCCGCCCTACATCGCTTGTGATAAAATCCAAAATCCAAATGGTTTTAAATACATTTATTTCTGTCGCACTTCTAAGAAGCCTAAGTTAAGCCATCAAACAACAGTTATATTGACAGACGCTCTCAATTTTTTAAACTATGTAGCTCATCCAGAGTTATGGTGGCTGACCTTTCTGCATAGCACATGTTCATGTCGTAGTTGGTTTCCGTATGGAGCCACATTTATTTTTATTTATTTTTTTCCACATTATTAATTGACTCTTACGTACCTCAAATGTTTTTTTAGCTGTACATGTTTCAAATGTCTTCACAACTGAATGCCTGAACTGTGTGTTGTGTTAAGCTAGCGTTAAATTACACACAGCTGGACTCGATTTAAGAATTATGTGATTTTATTTGGGTTTGCCGGAGTAAATATTTCAAAGTACAAATGTGCACTTTATTTTATGGATTTTCATGTATTCATTAAATGCATCGAGGTTATTGGTTTAATTGTTACAAAATGTAAAAAGATCAAACAGATGTAGACTCCTACAAAGCTTTGTAATTACATTGTATTTAATATCCAGGTAAGATCCCTAGTTATTTTTCTTTTATATATGTAAAAGTCTTCATTTTAGCCATTCTACTATAAAGTACAGTTAGTTGTGTTTACCTAGAACATACATGTTCAGCATAGGTGGAAACATTTCTCCTTTATTGATTTTCCCGAGTCTATTTCCCCCTAAAAAAAGCCTAATGAGGCTCTTCTCTTTGTAGGTGTGCTTGAACCGCCAGTGTCAGAACGTCAGTGTCTTTGGTGTGCTCGAGTGCTCCGGGAAATGCAGTGGACGAGGGGTGAGTGCCAAGTACCTTTTAGGTGCAGCGTTTAGTGTTACATTATGCAATATAGAGGTGTTGCAAGCCTGTGGGGATTGTATATTTATCTGTCCGTTCACATTTGCTAAAGAGCTACGAAATTTTAAAGCAGTGCATTTACAATGTAACCTACTCAATCAGTCATCATTGTTCCGCTAATGTTAGATCGGTCCGAATCCAGCACTTTCTTTAACATCAAGTGTTTTCTATATTTCTTTAACTGCACATGAAAGGGAACAGGAACTTTATTTCAGTTGCAGTATATCTCTCTCTTCTCTAAAATTATCACCTTTTTTTCTGTCTCAGCATTTCCTCTCAATAATTCAACAAAGAAGGCTTTCATGTTTTATTTACTCTGTTGTTTAGCACTTTATTTGTAGCATTCACCACAGGCTATTCTGGCCCACAGTAACCACTGATCTTCATTGCCAATTAAGTCAAGAGGGCATGTGAAGCGAGAAATCAAAGCTTTCATCTTATTTGTTCCCTCTTGTCATTTATTAAATTTTCCTACAACATAAAAGCTAGTCAGTGAGAAACTGTCACTTGCATCAAAACATACGCAATGAGAATTTGTTTTGGATAAATGTTTTGAGCAACAAAGTGGTTTTATTTATTTTACCTCTTGCAGAAGTAAATGGAAAAATAAATTGACAAAACTCTCACACAGCGTGGTGTATGACTGGAAAAGGATGGATTCTGCAACTTATTGGCAGTACTTTGCATGTGACTTTCCCTTTTCTTGGAGGGAGTTTAAACCAATGTGGTTAAAAGTCGTTTTAGTCTATTTTTCTATTTGTTATTTCCGTTTAGTATTAAGTCTTCTTTCTTTGTTAATTGGAAGCGATCAGCCGGCTCATTACTGCTTAAATCTTGTACTTCTAACGTCGTCTCATTTTGTATTCTGTTAATAAACAAACTATTTTGCATTCTACAATTGATTTGCTCATTCAATTTGTAGGATATATTTACAATACCTCGTTTTCATGTGTCCCTGGCCCGACACATCTCCAATGACTGAATTGAAAGTACTACCTAGTCTGGTTAATTATTAAATTTAGCCATATTGAATAAGGGACATTTGTAAAAGTTGTTGGAAACCACCCCTCAAGGACTAAAGTTTAAGTTCATTGTAGTCCATTGGATGTAGTTCATCCGTTGTAGTTCTGTAGTTTTGGAGCCGTTTTCCTTTGCTAGAGTCTTCTGCAGCCTCTAACAGATTTTCTCTAAGAATTGTCTTGTATTTATCTCTATCCATCTTAAGCCAGTTTTCCTGTCTTTGGTAATGAGAAACATCCTAACAGCATCACACTTCCAATACCACGTTTCACAGTGGGGTTGCTGTGCTCAGGTGTACGTGAGGCGTTTTTCACACTTGACACAGAATTGTAGACTTGTTCATGTTATGTGTGTTACTTACAATAGTTGATGCAAACTTTAAATTGTACTTATTTTAACTACTGCTTTTTTTTCCTGATGTTGATTAATAAAGACTAAGATGTAAGATTGTTGTGTTTATTCCTAGAGCTTTTTAGAACATTTTATTAAATCAAATCATCTTAAACTACACAAATATGCACTCCTTTTTGATGTGTTAAAGTTCTAATGAAACTCATTGAGGTTTGTGCCTATAATGTGATAAATGTAACAAAAAATTTGAAGCATTATTAAAGTTCCCAAAAGGGATTATAAATAATGCAAGACATATTGATTTACTTTTCATAATTAGAAGACAAACTAAATGACTAACTCTAAACTAAACATTTATCGTTCTTGTAGGTGTGTAACAACAAAAAGAATTGCCACTGTGCAGCACAGTGGGCACCTCCTTTCTGTGAGAAATCCGGCTTTGGCGGGAGTATTGACAGCGGACCAATGAGGCTGGCAGGTAGTGTGAGCAATTTAATCTCTACATTTTCCCATTTATGCATGATCACAGGAAAACTCAATCAAGAAAACCCATATGTACAGTAGGTTACAGTTCTTGTGCCTATTACATAGGTATAACAGTCTCATGTCCTGTCATTGTTCTGTGCTGTAGATGTGCGTGTGTGTGTATTAATGTGCGCCTTGTCGTATATGGCATCAGCCCACAGCGTGGTCGTAACTGTGGCGATCCTGGTCACCCTGGTTAGTCTTCTCGTGGCCGCTGTGATCGTGTTTCTGAAGAGGAAAGCTTTGCTGCATCTCTTCTTCAGCAACAAGAAAAGCACATTGGAAAAACTCAGGTAAACAAAATATTCAATACTATTCAAAGTCCATTTAGAAATCACTGTAAAACACATTCTACATACAAAAAAAATTATATGTATTTTTAAAAAATAGTTATCAAGATGACATAGGAATAACAGAATAAAGACAAAAACATTTATTTAAATTATTAAGGTCAAAGTAACTAAATATCTCTGTAGGAATAAAAAAAATTGTTAACAAGAGTTTCAAAACCTGACTCTTAAAATGAAGGAGCAGCAAAAGAGAAAGCCCTGCACCCTCTCAGCTTTCTCCTGGAAGTTGGTATCTGGAGAACACAATTCAGCCAACCCGAGGGGATAAAAAGAAAAATAAGAATGGTGAAGCTTACAGAGGTACAATGTGGCGGACATTTAAACATATTTAAAGGTGTTACTTGTCTATTCATTAGTTGCTGAACAAAAACAAGTGCAAATATAGGAGGGGAAAACATGCAGTAAAGTCCCGGGTTAGAGGAATCAATCTGAGGACAGAACCTTCTGTATATGGTGCAACTGCTCTATTACTAAGCTTTGTGTTAACCCCTGTTCAGAACAGCTTTTCTTTTTTACATATAAATTTTGCACAGGTAGCCAGTGAAGTGAGGCCAAAACTGGAATTATGTGTTCTTTTGTTTTAGTACCAGTTAAAAGACGTGCAGCAGCAAAGACAGACACACTCCCACAATAAGTCGATTACAGCGTTATAAGCTATATTGAATAAAAGAGTGGATGGCCGTTTCCAAGAGCTAGACAGAAAAGAATGTTGGCCAATTGTCTTGGATTATGCAAGCAGGCCTTTACAATCGTAATTCAGCTGTCTAAAAATCAATTGTAAAGTCCAAACATTTGATCAAAAATATGCTGTCAGGTACCCTGGTCTCACACGGACCACTTGATCCAGACACTATCACCTCTATTTTCTTGTCATTGAAATTTAAGAGGTTTATGGACAGTAAAGCCATAACATATGATAAATCTCTGGAAGAGGTAAGAACAAGTAAGAGTAAATAAGACATATTTATAAGACAACTTTTCTGTCCATTCCCAACATTTTCTGCATTCTGCTTTTCTATGGTTTTTAATGCCCATTGCATTGACTGACTTAAAACAGTAATAAGAGACGAGGAAAGAGAAAGAAAGAACAAATTGTATTGGTTATCGTACAAAGGACAGTTTTTAACAAATCAGTCAAGATTTATCCTCATCTAATGACATGGTTTGCTGGAAATAGATTGTACTTAAGCAAAGTTACAATTTTTGTTTATAGAAAAATACATTTTGACTCCAAACGTCAAAATGTATTCGTTTCTTTTGCCAATGGATCTGAGATCAGAGGGTTTAGCGTATGTGCCATACTTAAATTCATATACATCTACATATAAGTAGTACAGATTTACTGTACCACCTACTATAACACCCAACATTCACACAGTGTGTGTTTTAAACTTAAAGTCAGCAGGAAAGCACAGATTTGACTCATTAAGACTGTTGCCTCATATTTATGATGTAGTAAAATGTGCAAAAGGATGTCTTTAAAAGTCTTAAATTTGAGAAAATAATTCAAATAAAGGGAAAGATATGTTGTTATGGAACAGAGATGCTTATAAAAAGCACCAGACCACAGTTACAACAAAATACATGTTTCTATAGAATTTTTATAGTCATACGTTTCTCTGTTAGAGCAAAGAAGTTTATTTGTGTAGCACGACTCATACACGAGTAATTTAAAGTGCTTCACAGGAAAGTAGAGCGATGAAAATAAAGAAAATTACATTTAAAACGCATAATACATTATTACAGTAACAGCAAAATAAAACAATCCATAGAAAGAAAGAAATTAGAAATTTTGACAGAAGTCCAAATATAAACATATAAATCATTCGTTGACACTTATTGGAAAGCTACAGAAAAATCTAACACATTTAATCTGGATTTAAATGTTCTGCAATGTTTAGTCTCTGTCTAGTTGAGAAGTGGTATAAAGCTTTATATTTATGGGACAGAAAACAAATTACATGGTAGGAACATGAAATAAGGCAGATGCTGCAGGTGTCCTGATAGGCACAAGTTTAGAATCCAATACAAAAGAAGGAAATTTGATTTTCCTATCATTTTCAAATCCAATCCAAGTTTTTATTTTTTTTGGTTTTTACTAAAAGAACCATTACAGAAACTGATGCCTAATAATGCAAAGTTGGGGGATCATGTCACATGACATGGACTGGAGTCAGACTCAAGTTATGAAGGGTATTATTTTAGACTTGACCTGTAAAAGCATGTTGTATACCTGACCTCAGGGAAGAGCATTTCTCTTAGTCTTCTCCTTCATAATGCTTAAATGGGTCCACTACCAACAGAACAGTAAAACTTGTTTTACTTTGTAACTTCAGCTGCATTTGTTTTATCATTATTTCAGATAAATACAGTTTAACAAAACATAAAACTGTCTATTTTTAAAATTTAATGTACAATTGCAACTGGCTTGGGACTTGAGTTGAGAGTTGCCTGTCTAGACTTGAGACTTGACTCCAAACTTCAGGATGAAGACTTGAAAAGTCAATTTTTCAATATTGATCCAGGGGGATGGACTCCTAGGACTCTGTCAAAATGAAGAGAAAGTGTAACACTTGTTATTTGCAAAAAAATTTAGAGAAAATGAAATTTCATTGAAAAAAAGTTAAGTACATTTCTTGTGATCTTAGATCTGTGGAGTCAACCAGACCAACCAGCCCCATGAGAACTGAGTCCAATTACAGACCTACACCACAATGCAGGCGTCCACCCAAACCCTCTACAGCCAATATGTATAAGGTGAGTTGATTACTCTATAACTTACTCTATTAGTTAAACTATGTTTAACCAATTACTGTATATGATCATTTGACTGCTCATTTTTATTTTATTTTAGAATAAGCTTTTGTTAGAGTTCTTTGATAAACAGCAACAACTAAAACTAATTCCTGAGTCATCATGCCTCTGGACTTGTTGATAAAATAGAATCACGGTGAGCTTGGAAATTGATTCGGGCTTACCACATTTCAGGAAGGTGGAAATATTAATTGCCGTGTTGTTGTTGACGGGACATGGCCAAAACTGTAATTGAGAGATTGCGTCACTGAAATGAGATGTAGGATGTTGAAATTCAAACCCCTTTAATGATTGCGATTTCTTTCTCCTGCAAGGGGAGAAGAGCTGATTGATTCAGGCAGTGGAAGAAAATAGAGTTTGATTTGTTTGCTGAAAATGATAAGCACAGAGGGAGATTACCTATTGTTGTGTTGGTGCTTCGAATAAGTGAGTGGACATTTATATGCATGAGTGTGTGTTGATCTGATATGAGTTTGTACTCGCCTCTGTGGGCAACCGCAGAGAATAAAACTTTCAACCAACGTCATAACCAAGTATAGAAGCTCATCCAGTTGATTTTTTTTCCATAGCTCAACAGAGTGAATCTCTGAAACAGCCTGTCCGTTCCTATTATTGTGACATTTGCAGCCAGTCGCAGATGTTGGTCTGCATCATGGCAGAGTTCTTTGAATACATCTCCACTGCTGCAGTATGTGTTTGTGCATTTTTGTCAGTCAAATCCTTTCTGACCATTTAACATGCTTATTGCTAAGCTCAGGACTAAAGAAACGACAGCTGGTCAGGACATTTGGTCAGACTCTGGATTTTACAAGTCCTGAAAGTAATATTATGGTTTTATGTGTGACTCTGACATCAGCATTACACAAAGAATACATAGAGTTAATGGCAGTCATAGTAATAGCTTATTTATTGGTTTCCTCCTGGGGAAGAAAATAACAGAGGTACCCACAGAAACACCGACCTGGGAGATGCATCTTTGGAAAGGAAAAATAGACAGTTTTGAAAGCAAAAGCTGTTTGAGACTTTGTTCAGGAAAGAAAAACTGCTAGAACAAAATTCAAAAGTCGAAATTACTTTGTATTTCAAGTGAAACAATAAATACACAGAATTACTGCAATGCTACAAGCAATGCCTCTGTTAATAGCGTCCGGAAGTAGTGAGTAAAAATAGTGCTAAACACAGAAGCAACGAGCTTACATTACTTTCTACTGAAAAAGAAACATGTACAATATATAGAGTTAATTGCTACAATGTTATTAGACTTTTTGAGAAGGTGTATGTTTTGGTTCATTTGTACTGTCCGTGTTTATGCTTGCACTTTGTCTAACATTTAGCCTAACTTTTGGAAATGCTGAAAATCTCTACTTATTATTTCTCCCTTTAGCCGTCTTTCCTGAGTGCAGAACCTCTCCTCCCTCCTCACAACTTCCACTCCCACAGCCTGCGCAGGCCGCCTGTCTACCAACCCCTGCACATCAGCCAGCCCATGCCCGTGTCTTTAAGCGTGGGCCAGCCTACCCTGGTTCCCCGGCCGACCTATGACCAGAGACTCCTGCCCACCCACTCATCGGTCCCACCACCTCCTGTGCCGGCTTTTCTCAGCCTGCCGCGCAAGCAGTCTTTCTACAAAGTTGAGCAAGTATGTTTGCACATTATCAACTACAGTATGTGAATCTTTCTGGTCTTCCTTCAGTGTTCCTTTACATTTTTCCAAGCTCCGAAACCTATTTATCCCTCATAACGTTGGGTCAAAAATATGCCATATTAAACGTCAACGTTTTCCCTTTTCTTCTTTAGATTTGATTTTCAGTGGATATTGTTGTTTTCGGGGTGCAGCTAAATAACAGCTAAATAACCATCTTTTCCTGCCTTGGAAACATAAAGCCTTCAAATCTGGGAACCGCAAAGTTTCAAAGTGAGTTTCTGAAAGCGTTGTGCTGAGGAAGATAACGTAGCACAGTTTAAAAAGTCAATAACAGATGAAAAGTCACATTTCTTTACAACAATCAGCTGAATTTATTCTCTACACTCAGTTTCCAACAAATTATTTATACATAAAAAAGACTTAATTTAATATTACCATCATTGAAGACAAATAAACGCTCAGTATTTCAGTACATATCAGTCGTTAGGCTTTTACATTTAAAACAACATGTATTAATTAAACTAAAAAGAAAACTGCTGTTATTTTAAGATAATGTAAAATATATGCCGTTTGTTTGTTCTTCCCTGCATAGTGACAGCTAAAATTCAATCTGCTATCCTCTTTATGCCCCATATCCTGAGTGAAGCTCTGCTTTCTATTGACCTGGGGGTATTGGACGCAGATGAGATAATACACTCATCTGTCTGCTCTGGTGATGGATCCAGAATCTTGACCAGCATTCCTGTACCAACACAGCAAAAAGAGCTGCTGCCAGGAAAAGAAAAAGGTGGATCTGGTATAAAAAGTAGGACAGAAGACAAAACTATTTCATATTTCTTCGGGGACCTAAAACCTCTGCAGATGTAAAGTGCAGATGTCAGTGCATGACAGACTCAGAGCTGCAGGAATTGTATTTATATTGAACTTTGTCAAGAATTTGTTCACATAAGCAGTTTTAACTTATCATTCTTGCTCCACATGAATATTGCATTTTAAAAATGTTGCACCATTTGCAAATAATTTCTAACATCGTAAAACATAAACAAAAGGGGCTGAAGGATTTAAAAAAGGAGGAAGGACACGAGAAAATTACAATTTTACATTTTCCACACATTTGAAAAACGTGCAATATGAGGAATGTTTTTGTTCGTAGTATTAACTGCTTCAGTTGTATGATACTCATCTCCATACAATAAAGTCCTGGAGGGTATGCAGAAGAGAATCATTTTTTTCCACAATGTAGTTTTAAACTTATTCCTCCAGGAGGAGACATCTTGGGTATTGTTCCTCTGTAGTTTGTTCTCCAGCTTCTTCCTATATTTCTCTTTGCAATCTCTAATCTTGGCTTTCATTTTATATACACATCCTAATAAAGCCATCCAAGAGTCTCGGGGAACGTGTTTAGTACTTATACTACATCAACTACCTGAATTCTGTTATTTGATTCAAAAAAATAAAAAATAAAATTTCAATATTTCAATATTTCAAAATATCAATATTTTATCATTTTTAGAGCTGCCCTCCATCTTTGAACTGGTTCGCTTCATGCCACCCAGATTGCCAAAGACCCATTTGAAAATAAAAAGCCCTTAATCTTAACTTGATCAGTCAATAATGGGGAGTAAACAGTGTTGCATCTGTTTTAGTCACTTGCTATTAATCAGGTAGAATACAGCATTCAATTTAATATGCTTTAGCCCATTCTTAGAGTGACAGTGAAATATTTTTTTATTTTTTTATTTTCATTTTTTTATTTTTTTATTTGGGGGGGTGGGTGGCTAAATCTAACTATGTACAGTTTTGTTAGGTTTACTTAATCACCACATGTCTTTGAAAGCACATTGACCATCTCAAAAATTCCCCGTGAGTGACAATAACAACAATTGTAAGATGACTGTGTTCCATAAAATTTAAGGACTCCCTAGCTGCCAAAAAACTAAACCCCTGCTACCTGCAAATATCTTAAAGCCATTTTTGTAGGAATTAATCAGATTGTGGGAGGGTAGACGGCATATGTAGGTCACAAGCACATGAGGGAATCTGCTGGTATTTAACAGCAGGCCAGCAACGACAAACACAACATACATTTTTAAAGAGCGTATTACAAGCTCCCCTGCTGCTTCTGCTCGAATATCTTCGAATTGACTGTGCCCCACTGACATCAAGGCATTTACTGGGGGCAAAAATATATATTTCTTAAAGTTTAAAGAAAACAGCTCTGATGGGAATCTAAGAAAGTCTATAAATATTTTCTATCATAGTTTTTTGATAGAAAATAATAGAGGTATGAAATGCTGGAAATGTAATTTAAACAACTTATATTTTTATTCAATTAAAAAATGTTAGTTACATTTACAAAATGTAACCAAACAACTCCATCTTTTCTCTATTTTTTAGTTGTGAGAGCTGCTTGTAAGGCTGAGCCACAGAGAATTGGACGACTACAATATTTGATTTTGAATTAACATATGGAAACACTATCAAGACCAGTCAGGTTTTCTGCAAAAAATGCTGCCCCAAGCTGAAGGTTCATCACGCAGCTACATCACGTAATGGGGTTCACTGTTTGCTTGAGTTTCAGTTGCGCAGATTTTTATAATTGGATTACTGGAATACCCCACTATTTACTTTTCACCCCCCACAGACTCACTGTGATGTATACGGAGAAAAAAAAAGTCAAGCTGTGCTGATATTGGAGCTCAGTCTGACTGAAACAGAGTTTATAAATGCATCTGCTTTTTGTACTTGAATATGAAGCTACCAATTGTAAGTCAAGTATTTTCAATTTGTAAAAACACATTTTCTGCATTATTATAGCATGGGTTCAGCATTGTTTTAATGAACTGTAAAGATGGATATCACAAGTATTTTTTGTTTGTTGTTTTTTTTGTATTGTATTGCTGTAATCTCCATAACTCTCACAGTGCCGTAAAAATATTCAGACAATTTCAACCTTGTCAAATTTAGTTACATCAAAAGCACAATATTCAATTGTTGCAGTTTGATTTAGACCAACACAAAGTACTGCATAATGACAAATAAAAATCGATTTCACCACCACCTTTACCATTACACCCCTTAAAAACATAATGTGTAGTCAATTGCCTTCATAATGCACCTTCCTTTCTTAGCATTGTTCATTTTACAATTTCAGAATAGAAAAGCTATAGCAGAACTATACTTCTATCCCATGGGTGACCGTCAGGAGAAACATATCATTATTCAGAGAATCTGAGAAATAACTCCTTATAGTAAACTATAGAAAGGAAAAAAATAAAATCATTAAAAAAAAGAGTAAACTCTAGAGCTTCAGACATCCGGAGCTCAGGCAGAAGCATCTGCTGATATCTCTAGTAACACTTACCAATTGCTGCCTCAACAAGTCTGGTCGAGGTGATGGTAGAGTGGCAATTTCTGGAAGCAAGCTTTGATAAAAATGTTGTTTACAGTTTGCCTCAAGTCAAGGTGGGGACGCGGCAAACATGTTGAGCACGGTTCTCCAATATGATGAAAGATAAATACGACTGTTTGACGTATTATTTAAAACACTATCTGTGGTGAAATGTTACACTGTACAGGGGTTGGACATTAAAACTGAAACACCTCATTTTAGTGTGGGAGGTTTCATGGGTAAATTGTACCAGCCTGGTGGCCAATCTTGATTAATTGCACATTGCACCAGTACGAGCCAATAGGTCACTCCTGCCAATGCCAAACGTTGGTTTTAATGGTGCAAGGAGCTCAAATCTTGGGCTGTGGAAAATGGGAAACATGTATTGTTGTCTGATGAGCGCACCTTTACTGTTTTCCCCACATCCAGGAGGGTTACGGTGTGGAGAAGCCCCAAAGAGGCATAGCACCCAGACTGTTGCATGCACACAGTGAACCAATGGGGGTGGATCAGTGATGGTTTCAGCTGCCATATCATGGCATTCCCTTGGCCCAATACTTGTGCTAGATACCAAGGACTACCAAACCATTCTGGAGGACCGCGTGCATCAAACATGGGTGATGTACAGGGGTTGGACAATGAAACTCAAACAATGTATCCTGAAGGCGGTGCCATGTATCAGGATGACAATATACCAATATACACAGCAAGACTTTTGAAAGATTGGATTGATGAACAATAAAGTGAAGTTGAACATCTCCCATGACCTGAACAGTCAACAGATCTAAATATTATAGAGCCACTTTAGGGTGTTTTGGAGGAGCGAGTCAGGAAGCGTTTTCCTCCACCAGCATCACATCTTGACCTGTTCACTGTCCTGCAAGAAAAATGGCTTACAATTGTATATATCATTCCCAAGACGAATTAATGCTGTATTGGCTGCAAAAAGAGGCCCTACACCATACTAATAAATTATTGAGGTCTAAAACCAGATGTTTCAGTTTCACTGTCCAACCCTTGTACATCACCCATGCACATCATTCAGTGGTACATGTAATTGGAAGCATCATGCTGTGGGAACTCTTTATTTAGAAAGTGCAGGAAGTTGGATAAAGCTAAATAGAAAACAGTTTTGGATGAGAAGAATGAGACTAAAGGGGAAATTCACCTTCTGAATTGAAAACATTAAACTGTTTAGCCCATTTAAGCATTAAAATGGTTTAGTTTTGAATTAAAAAAATAGAAAAAAAAAATTCAGACATGCTTTATCCAGTGTGTTTGAGATTAGGATTGAATGAATAGAACATAAGAAAAACATTGCTACATGTGCAAACATGTTGCAAAAATGAAGAGTATGAACGTTTTTGCTAGTGCATGTTTTTGTTTTTCTTGTTTTTTAGCAAGAGAAGCAATCGAACATTTTCTATATATATTTTTTGTAAAAAAAAAAGAAATGAAAAAAAAACATACTGAACCCCTATTTGTATTAAGACCTGCAACAGCAAAGACGTGAGGTGTCTACGGACAACTTGAAGAAGAGAAATAAAGGTCAATTGCCTCCAGGGAACTTTGATGAAGTAGTCATACACACCCTCCTATAACATCAGACTCACAGTTTGTGTTTCTATCACTGAGGGATACAGCGAGGTTAAGGTCATGGTCTGTGCTGTCTCACGCAGAACTCTGTAAACAATGTCTTCTTGAGGCTGTTGTGAGACAAGCTAAAACCGGTAACTTTTTTTTTTTTGGAGGCAAATCGTCGTATATCAAGAAATCTGGAAAATTAACTTATCCCCTAGAAGTATATTCCTTTCCTAGGAAACACGTAGTCCTCTGGGCCCCTCACAAGTTTTCAATGTCATCAGTTGACAGAACTGTCATGTTTTGCTTGAGTTTATAGTCTAAGCTTTTTTTCTTTTTTTTTGGCTTATTTTTTTGTTCTGTTTGAGAGTGCAAATCACTTTAGCTTTGTCAAGTTCTTTGTCTTGGGTGGATGCAGAATTTTTTTCTTTTGCTGTTTTTTTTTTTTTTTTCTTAGCAAACACCTTGTGTGTGACAGCAGCTGGACAGCTGGTAGCTAAGGTTTATCACCTGTTTGCCTCCTCACATAGCTTTGTAACACACGGTGGCACCTCTTGCAGATAACCTTCCCCAGTCATACAGCTCTGAATTAAGTTTGTGGGTGGCTGGGTGGCTGGGTGTATGTGTGTGTGCCTGTGCATGTGTGTGTGTGTGTGTGACTACTCTATGTTTGCTGTGGTTATTCAGAAAACATGCTGAAGATACACTGCCTTCTAGTGAAACCTTGTTTTGCGCATCCAAACAGTTCCAGCAGATCTAACCCATTAAAAAAGGGTAATTCTCTATGTTGTGGGTCCTAGAAAATACAGTCCATTTTTTTAGGGTAAGGGTTAAGATGTGTTTTTAAAAAAATAACACCTATTGTCATTTTCGTCTTCAGGACTTTGAGAAGCCCAGTCCACCACAAAAACCTTTGCCTGCTGATCCATTAGTGCAGAGCTCCCGGGTTGGATACAGATTCACGCCATCAGGGGTCCACATCCCAGGGGCTGGAGGTATCCCAGTACCTATCCCTAAAGTTCCTAGGCCTCCACCCAGCATCCCTTTACCAAACAGGTCTGTGCAACCTAATATAGTCTGTCTATCTGTTTGTCTGTAGTATATCTTTTTGTTGTGGTGTGAATAAGTGTTTGCCCTAATTCTTTTTTTTATGCATGGTTTTTGTATGTAAGTGTTTTGTGGTGCAAAACAAATGTAAATAATTGGGTAACAGCTCTCACCGTTGTTCACAAGTTTACGAAATAGCTTTTATCCTTTTATCTGTGACTTTCTTTCTCATTTGTTTTGAACTTCTTTTTATCCCAGTATGACGTTTAGGTTTTAAGGGGCATTTTGGTTATTTTTTTTTAATAAGAACAGGTGTGCTCAGGTGTGATAAATCCCAGTTATGTTTTTTTAGGTTGAGGCAATCATTTTTCACACTGGGTAGATTTACAATTTTTTTTACCCCCTACAAATAAAAAAGTGTGACAAACATGCAAAAGAAAAACAACAATAAATTAGAAAGGGAGCAAATAGTACGGTCTAACTACGTAGTTGTTTATAAAGTAAATCCTGTCTTTATGGAGGAATGGTGAATTAAAACGATCAATTAAAAAAAAAATTGTCATAGCCAGACTAGATGTGTGTTCCCAGTCAGATGAGTAATTGGTAAAAATGTTTCAATCAATGTGTTAAACCCCATATGATCCAGGCAACCAATGCCCTAAACAGACCTTGCTCATAGTGAAACGTGAGGTTGGCAACATCATGCTCTGGTATTGCTAAAATTCAGTGGGGAGCTAAGATGCCTGGAGGTTCACTTTTTAACAAGATGACAAATATATGGATGGAGTTCTAATGTTATAAAGTTTAGAATAGCTGTTGCCAATAGCTGTGCATCCTGGTCAATCTAGGAGTCTACCAATATACGAAATGAATAGAATAGAAATTAATTAAATAGACAGAAAAGTCGTAAATATTAGTATCTAAGTGCTTATTTAAAGTGTTGACATTGGGAGTTTTTTAGATTGTTTAAAAGATGAAACCCATGCCTCATTTGTTCATTTTACAATTATGTGGCAATTATTCTCAAGTACAGAATTTCACAACAAAGCTCAGTTTTGCTGTTTTTAGTTTAATAATTATGACTTTTATTTGTGTTTCAGACCTGTGCCGGCGTTACCCTACAGACCACCAAAGACTCAGGACTGCTGAGCTCTTGGCACTATAGAGCAGTCAAAATAAAAAATCTCACGAAAAACAAAAACATTCATCTTTTGCACTATCTGTTGAGACAAGAGTCTGTTGGACATTTAGGACCACAGAAAGAGTTACAAACTTGATGACGATTACACCATGGTGCTACGCCTCCTAAACATG
The DNA here is from genome assembly GCA_032876305.1 of Orestias chungarensis. Taxonomy (NCBI): domain Eukaryota; kingdom Metazoa; phylum Chordata; class Actinopteri; order Cyprinodontiformes; family Cyprinodontidae; genus Orestias; species Orestias chungarensis. Next base: position 1,687,249 of record JAVLVB010001296.1, read on the forward strand.
CTGTGCTCTCTCAGGTACCAAATAAATATTTATCTATTTAACTATTTAACTCTGACATTACTAGAAGGATCTTTTTTTTTTTTACAAAGAGAATTTGAGAAAATGAACAGTCAAAGGGGACATTTTCAATGTTTGTTTTATATTATTTGGTGCTTTTTGTACTTTAAAAAAAAAAGAATGCTGAATTCCAGGAGTCTTTATTTAACAATTAGTTTCAATTAAATGATGGAACTGTTGAAAAAGTCAAACTTGAATAAAGATAAAAATGTAACGAGGCACAAGTCAGTGTAACTGTGTTATTTATGCAGTAGTTCTGTTCACTATGTTTCTAATACGAAACGATTCTGTTTGCGACTGTGCTTGGAAAAACTTACAAGAAAATGCAGTTTTTAAGATCATAAAAGGTGGAAAATTAATACAAGTTGCTTATATTGTGGCTCCCAGATTCCCTTTTACAGGTGTTAGACTGGCTCTAACGTTCGAAGTGTTCGACAAGCATGTGTTCGATGTTGAACATGCTCTACCTATGCCAGTGAGACGTGAGAGACTGAGCGTTGACAGAGTTCACAGACTGAACATTTTCCAGGGATTTTCACTTGCAACCAATTTATCTGTATTAACATAGTTTTTTTTATGTCTAACATTCATGCTCAGTTCATTCTCCATCCTGAGAGCTAAGCCAGATGACCTCAGTGTTGTCCACTCTGAAATTTTACTGTTTCTTTGTTGTTGTTGTTTCCACTCTTCTGTTCCTTTATGAGTATTATTGTATTGTATGCATTACTTAACTGGTTGTCCCCATGCATTTACAGCTTTATCCCTTTAGTTTAGAGGATGGTTTTGTACTTCTGGGCACTTTTCAAGTTCATCCAAAAGTCCACAGCAAAATGATGAAAGTCAGCAACATTTTTTTTTCTTATAAAGATGTTTTGATCTTGCTAAGAAAGTGTGAAACAGTAAGAATAATAGCTCAATGTTGGAAAATAAATGTTTAATCTGTTTGAATCATGTGGTGAATTTGTTCGCCATTTGTAAAAAAAACTGTTCTGCGTTCATAAAGTTGTAACTGTAAAGTGATAACTAATGTGTCTATTTTATTTTGTTCTCTTTTGTTTGTGTCTATCTTTGTTGCACAAGCACAGAAATGTAAGAACTGCTGTGGGGTTGAGCCCCATTCAAGTATTACGTTTGAGGCCTGACTGTTGAACTCAGAGCCCAAATAAAATGTTTTTTGATTCAAACTCTGCTTCCATGAATGTTAAATATGTCTGGGAACAAAATCGGGAGCTATTGAAGCTTCAAGTTTGAGTTTTGTTGATTAATACTGCCACCTGCTGGTTAATATCTGTCATTACAACAACTAAAGAGCGAAAGCAGGTCTTCAGACTTTTTCCAAAAGCTGAAACATTGATTTCTGAGTAAGAATCAAATGTTAGTTACATTTATTTGGACTGTCAAAATTGACTGAATTAAAGGTGCAGACATCTGTGTTGACATTGTGAAATATAACCTTTACCATTTCAATACTACAATATATATATGGTCTGTTGTGTCTTACCCTCCTGGTGGCGGGTGTCTGTAAGTGTCTTCTGAATGCCCTAGTCAACTGAAACCTCACATTTCTGTTTCAAATATTGTTTTTTTTCATTGCTTTTGGGCCATATTCAAATTTTCTGGCAGTTAAAGTTCTTTAAGAATCTACATTAATCAATTTTTGGATTTGTTTTTTATTACAATATTTCATGTACATGACGTTTTTTACAAGCTCTTTATAGTGATTATTGTAGGTTATCCTATTTATTAAAACTGATAAATATGTAGTTATTTAGACGTTTATTTAAATAAAAATAAATAAATGTTTTATATCAGAGAACAAGGAATGTGGTCTTTTTACAGTCGTTTTTATTTTCTTGAAAAAGTGCATATTGTTGTGTAACCTCTTGATAAAATTACTTAGCCTCTCATCAGTGAGCAACATAATTTCCAAATGTCACCATATTTAAGGAAATGGGTTTTTGCAGCATGGGCAGATTGTTGTGCTTGTTGTTACAGCGTTCATTCTAAACAGCAGGCCCCCTGTGCCAATCCACTACGATCAGTGTGTGTGTTGTCTGCTGATGACTGCACTACTTCTGTGGGATTAGAGGCCACATGACAGTGCTGGGCAGGGCTCCCACTGAGCTTTTCACTTGGCTTCACTTGCAGAGGCGGTCTCTAACCCTGCTGTCTAACGGGGTCCGAAGAGCTGGACTTCTCCAAACTCAATCTTCGTGGACCTGAATATGAGGTGGAGCTTTTGGAAACTGGAAGCTTTTGTGTGATGGAGCTAGACGTTATGAGTTTGAGTAGAGAAGACTGCCTTGAGGGGAACTCCCCCTGTTGTTCAGACTCAGAGGCTTTGAGTCAAGGAGACAAAGAATACGATGATATCCTGGAGCTTAATCAGTTTGATGGACTTCCTTACTCGTCGAGGTTTTACAAAATGCTGAAAGAAAGAAAAGAATTGCCAGTGTGGAGAGCAAAGAGTGACTTTATGGACTCTCTAGCCAAAGGACAGTTTGTGGTTTTTAGTGGCTTTGCCAAAACTGGAAGAAGCTCTCAAGTAAGTACCTTTGGGATAATTTAGATATTACATCCTTCCACTATAAAAAAAAATTAATATTAAGAAACAAGATAAAACCTTTTATTATTTTCTGCTTACCCTTGGGGAATAATTCACATTTTGTTTCTTTAAAGATTCCCCAGTGGTGTGCTGAATTCTGCCTCTCAGTCCAGTTCCAGCACGGTATGGTGGTGTGCACCGAGATCCATCCACAGCAGGCAGTTGATCTCGCTCTGAGAGTGGCCGATGAGATGGACGTCAACATAGGCCACGAAGTTGGTTACACCATCCCTTTAGAAACTTGCTGCACCAGTGAAACGTTCCTCAGGTGATGAAAGGGCAGTGCAGCAAAATCTAAGAAACTCTTTAAATCCTCTCTCTAATTACGCACACTGCTAAATCAACTCGCCTTTTATTAAATCTCAGTTGAGTGGGGAACAAAAGGTTGGAGGGGCTCTTTTCAGCGGCTGCGTTGCAGCTGCCCGGCTCCCTGTTGACCCATATGTCACACTCACCATGTGGGTGCCTTATAAGTCAGCTGTGGGACAAAGGAACCAAGTTCTGTGGGGGGTGGGGGAGATGAGATAAACAAGCAGTGGTACAGAAAATGTGTAATAAAAGTCTGTTTCTATCTATTAAATACCCCAAGTGAACTTTTTTAATAGCAGGCGATTTAAACAAGAGTAATATATCTTTATTATGAAACAGGTAAACACCTGAAAATAGTTTTAAACTATAATTCTAAGTGTTTGGAAACCCATCATGGTATAATATATATTTTAATGCTTTTCAGCAAGATGCTATAAACAATTTATGGTTGGATTATGGTTGGATATTTTACCTCTTTTCTTGCCAGAAACGGTAGTTATTGAGATTAGGATGAGATGGTTGCCTTGCAACAAAACCCACAGCTGTCAATATATTTGAGCAGGTATTTATAATTTGAAAGAATCCACAATTTTTATTTTTTTATTTGTAGTCGTTTGTTTAATCCTCATTCCAACTGAATAAAAAGAGTTTGAGGGTATCTTGAAAAGCTCCAAATTATTTTGGGACTTTTCATTATATACTTTAAAGCCAATGAGGAGAGAATATTCAGCTGTCACTGGACCCCAAAAATACTTTGTGACACAATAAACCTGAATACTTTAAGAAACACTTTTTATGTATATATCCTCCCTTAGGTATTGCACAGATGATATGCTGCTGAGGGAAATGATGTCAGACCCTTTGCTTGAGCACTATGGCGTGGTGATCGTAGACCAGGCCCACCAGAGGACTGTTGCAACCGACGTGCTTCTGGGTCTGTTGAAAGAGGTTGCCCTGCAGAGGCCAGAGCTCCGTGTGGTCCTTCTATCTGCAACTAAACCAAGCCCTGAACAGCTGAACCTCTTTACTGGGTCATCACTCCCAAACATCCAGCTGGAGGTCCAAGAGGTTAGGGAGGTGGAGTACAGCAGCGCAGGAGACAATTACTTCTGCTCTGCTCTTCGTCTAGTGATGGACATCCATCGCTCTGGGGAACAGGGAGATATTGTTGTGTTTTTGGTGACTACGCAGGTAAGACACAGCTCTAGACCATACAGGAAATCCTCAATCTGGTAGAATATCATTTTCACAGAGTTGCCTCTTCATCAGGAAATAGATCTGGCATATGACATCGTACGTCATGAAAAGCTTGCCATGCCTCCTGATGTGGGTGAGCTGTTGCCAATAGCTGTGCATCCTGGTCAATCTGGGAGTCTACCAATATATGGGGAGGAGGCAAGCAAAACAAGACGAGTGTTCCTCACCCGCAGCCCAAATGAGGACTTCTTCTGGGCTTATAGTTCCATTAACTTTGTTATTGACGCCGGGCTGGAAAAAAGATATGTAGGTTTTGCATTATTTCTTGTACTCTGGTGATTACGCACTGATCAAAGATTAAGCCTTTATTGTCATTGTATTGCAGGTTTACAACCCCAGAATCCGAGCAAACTCTGTCATCATCCAGCCAGTAAGCTCAGGTCAATGTGAGTGCCGCAAACAGGTGGCTGGCACAACAGGTGAGTTTCTAAATATGTCACTGATAACTTTGGACATACCCTCACCATCAACATTTGAGGTTTCCCTTGCTGGTTAGACTCACTTTTGTTTCATAACCTGCACAAGTTTTTCATGGTATAGATTCAAAAAGCAGCCAAAAACTTTCCTCAGAGGTTTTGATCCATATTGAAATAATAGCATCACAAAGATGCTGTGAATTTGTTAGCTGCACGCCTGTGAAGCAAATATCCTTAACCAAATCGAACAGATGATTGTGCAAGGCATTAGGGGAAAGTAAACTCACCTCCATGTTCAAAAACGAGCTGGGGATCTTTCAAACTTTGGAAATTGCCCTAATACAATTATTGCCATAGCTTGACAATAATTATTATTTTTTTACCATAAAATATTAGAGGGGTTGGTAATTAACAGCTTGCAAAATTCTCCTCAAACAACCTCACATTCAAGGTGGTATAAATATTCCACAAATTCCTGTTGATGTATATTTTGCACATACTGTGTTGAAAGTTACCTTTCGGTCCTGCAGGCAAGTGTTTTCGCCTTTACCCGAAAGAGAGACAGCTTCCTGCAAAGGTTTGTCCCCGTATAGTGGAGTCTGACATCACCTCCACCGTGCTGTTCCTAAAGAGGATGGAGATCGCTGGACTCGGTCACTGTGACTTTATCGACAGGCCAGGTGAGATTTATGTATTAAAAAGTAAAAGGGATAAAAAGAAAATCTGAATAATTTTAGGCTTTTACATCAGGCAAGCCTGTGTTTTTTTCCCAAATCTTTAATTTTTTTTTTAATGGTTCAGTCAATTTTGCTCTCTCTGCCCCAACAGACAGAAACTGTTTTTTTATTATTGAAAGGCAGTGAGCCATGCGTCAGCTAAACCGACAGCTCCTGTTCTGCGAGCATCCTTTCAGCACTGACCTCCTTCCGTGTGCTTTTGTTCTGGCGGATTTACACACAAAAGCACACCACAAAACACAACTACATGCTCACACACTCATTAGCTGATTAGAGGAGAGTCATAGCTGAGTGGTGTGAGGGTGAACGGATGATAACAGGCAACATTCTCTGCACTCTTGTCCCATATTTCTTATTTACCACAATAAAAGAAAACTTGGTACATGAACAGTGTTTTTTTTCTAGTATAGCTGCATAAACCAGATGTTTGCAGGGATTACATGTTTGTAATCTTCTGCCATTCATTCTGACCATTCCCAGCAGGGTGCTACAGTCTGGTTGGTATAGATTTGTGTGAAATGAAGGATTATCCAGTTTTAATACTGTTAAACTCAGTTATAAATCCTCTTTCCTTGTTTCATGTCACGATTTGTTGTTAACATATTTCAACATGGTGTTATTTGAACACATGCAGCCCTTAAATGTCTCCTTTCAGACCCTGAAAGTCTGATGCAGGCTTTGGAGGAGCTGGACTACCTCGCAGCTCTGGATAATGACGGGAACCTTTCTGAGATGGGCATAATCATGTCTGAGATTCCTTTGGAGCCTCAGATGGCAAAGACTGTGTTGGCTTCCTGTGAGTTTGACTGTGTCAACGAAGTGGCCATCATTGCTGCCATGCTATCAGGTGATTTCTAGCATTTCTAAGAAAAAAATATAAAAAAAACTACAAACAAGTGCAAACCATGCTGTTATTACACTACCTTGCAAAAATGTTCCTCAGTCATTTCGCACTTTTGTTACTATACAAGCATAAAGTTCACTGTATGTTACTGGAATTTCATAACATACCAAAACAAATAATAGGTTTTGGTTAATTTTGTATCCTCCCCCTTTACTCAAGAACCTTAAAATTGAATTATATGCAACCATCTATCTTAAGAGAGTCATTTTATCACTAAACAGGGTAAACCTGTGTGTAATTGAATCACCAGTCTACTCAGGTATATGTTAGAAAACCTTAGAGAACAAAAAGTATCCTGAAGTCCATCAACTGACACTGAAAACAAAATGTGGCACATAAAAATCTACTAAGACATGGCAGCCCATCTAAATTGACAGACAATGAGCCTTGACAAGAAAAACAGACCTGTTGTTCATTTGCAGGAGCAACAGATTTAGAGACAGATTCTTAGTAGGATGACTGTTTATCAAGAACTCCACAAATCTGTCATTGCTGAACTAAAGCCACAAGCATTCCTCGACAGTTTAGAAAAAAGAAAAAAAACACTTGTGGGGAGGTTTTTCGTCTAGGACATGGACAGCGAAGCTATTTATGGCCAACGAGAACAAGAATGGAGCTAAATACTGCCATAATGAGAGATTAGTTGTTAGAAGCAGAACGATAGTTCAGACTGGGACATAGGTTCACATATAGACTGATCATAAACATTTGTAACAGATAAGCTGTTATGTTCAAAGATTTGAGAAAACAAATTATCAAATTTCTTGTTCTCTAGAAATACAAAGTTGGCAGGGACATACCTCTAAAAAGTTATAGAAGCACACAGAAAGAGTTTCTACAGGGTTTTGGATTTGGGGGGGCTAAATAAAAATGCATACAACACTTTTTGGAATTTTTTTAAAAAATATGAAGACGATGAATACTTTTACTTCTGCTTCACAATTATTGACACCTGGAGATAGGCACCAGCTTCCCTGAGACAGTCAAAAATCAGATATAAAAGATAGATGGATGATCTTTCAAACGCACTCCAGATACAATCTATCAATCTTTGCAGTTGAAATGTGATAACACGTGGAATAGCTCAGGCTATTTTGCGAGGCACCAGCTTTATTAGTAAGTCAGTTATAATTATTTTCTCTTTTTTATCTTTTTAGCACCTTCTTGCTTCATGGTTCCACGTGTGGGGCTGAAGCCTGAGGCGGCCCAATGCCACATGAAGTTCCAGCACCCAGAGGGAGACCACTTCACCCTCATCAATATCTTTAAGGCTTTCAAACAGTGTCAGCAGGATCCATGTTAGTTCAGAAAGAAAATGGAGCACACATTCTATCCCTTTCCCTATACAACTCTAAATGTCTCTTCTCCTGTGTCTTTACCTGCTATGTCAGGTTGTAATGAGGAGAAGTGGTGTCAGGACTTCTTTTTTAACCACACGGCCCTACTGACGGCTGATGCCCTTCGAACTGAGCTCATGGACACTCTGAAGAGAATCGAGCTTCCCATCTCAGCGCCCGCCTTTGGCTGCCGAGGCAACACGGTCAACATCAAGAGAGCTCTGCTTGCAGGGTTTTTCATGCAGGTCACATATTGCTATCTTATTGGTTTATTGGGGCACATTTTTACACCTTTGTGTAATCAATATATTCACAATTATATTAGTGGCTCTTAATGGAGCTCACTGGCCTTTAAAAACTAAGAGCAAACAAACAAAATTGTGTTTCTGGCCTAAGGCAAGGTTAAATAATCACTTCAAGACAAATTAAGGAACAGATGAAGGAAAATCACAGTGAAGTATGTCTCTTTATCCAGTGTTCCAACATCTGTAGGAACATTTCAGCTATATACCTAGCTGCCACGACTAATTAAATGAAGAAACATAAAAGGAAATGTGTAAATTAAACACAGAAACACCAGTTTAGTTATTTAGGACAAAATTATATTTTTGTAGCCCCATAAATCCGTATTCTTGTATTTAATCATTCAGTGTTATGCTTTAACATCTTGGCACTGTCCCAGCAACCTACTAGACTTACAGTTCTTTTTTTATCTGATATATCCTCTGATCTGTTTACTGTTTAAGGAAAAATCTAAGTGTGAAGCACTTTCTGTTTGCAGACTCCCCCTCTCTCTCGTCCCACAGAGTTTCCCAATGAGTGACTCCTGCTTTGCCCTAATTCTCCTCAGGTGGCCCGGGATGTTGATGGATCAGGGAACTATTTCATCCTGACTCACAAGCACGTGGCACAGATCCATCCGCTCTCTGTGTATGGAGCTAAGAGCCCCAAGCTGGGGCTGCCAGAGTGGGTGCTCTTCCATGAACACACATTCTCTGTGGACAACTGCCTCCGCACCGTTACCCACATAACGCCACAGGAGTAAGCCTTGTTAATATTTTTCCTCCTTGAGCAGTTTTATTCATGCACTCGCTTTTTTTCAACCTGGCTATGAAGCAGATTCACAAATCTAGCTGCGGTCTCTCGCTGCTTGAAAGCACCCTGCAGAAACCTTGTGGTATGTTGGCTTTTGAAGAGGCTCAAACCATTTTTAAGGCCTCGATTTGGGAGAGACTAGTCCTGCTGACTGTGGAGCGAGGAATTACAATCCCGTTCTTTAGTATCTGCTTGTTGGAAAGGGGATTAGACAGCAGCTTAATGTAGAAACGTAAAGCTTTGTTGACTGTGTGATGCCCTTCTGTATTTCATGATCTGCAGATTTCGGTTTAAGGTCAGACACTGTGAGGAGTCTCATGCCGTTTGTTATTCAAAAGTGGGCATGCCTAAGGACTTTTTTTTTTTTTTAAGTTTACTTGATAGGGACAGACACACATTGACATAGACAAACTGAAAGAAATAGCAGTCCCATGTTTGCGTCATAGTGAAATAGCAACAGCTAATTTGCAGCACTTGTCCCTAGATGGGCATTTAAAAAGTACCTTTAAAAATTGAAGTGATAATCATGTAAAATAGCACAACATAATGTTAGCATGTGCAACCTAACAGTAAATCATGAAACATAAAAAATGGATACAGTTTTGTTTGTTTTTTGAATGTACTAAAACTGGTTAACGACTTTAATTCAACAGGAAGTAAGTTCCAAACTGAAGATCCTCTCACGGACAGAGCACTTTGAGCAAAAGTGGTCCTTCGATAGGGGACTTTACAATTTCCATCTAAAGCCGCTCTAGTAGATCTGCTATTGCCCTGTAGTCTCTGTATGTAAGCGCTTCTTGGTGTAGGTGCATACGGTGTGAGAATATGTTGTTAAATGGAAACAACATTGAATCGCTGTAGCAAATGTATAGTCCCTAATATTTTTTCTTCCTCTTTGTAGGTTCATACAAATGGCACCACAGTACTTTTTCTATAACTTGCCATCTAGTGAGAGCAAAGACATCCTGCAAAACATACTGAACCACGGCGAGTCTAAGACCAAGGAGAACAAGCGCTCATCAAAGGAGGAACCCCTGGCAGACCAGACGTCTGATCGCTGCGTACTACAGTGACTGACAGACCCACAGCTTTCAGCCCTGACTAATTAAACTAAGGCGTAGCTGCTCTTCACTTTTAGCACTGACACCATCTGGATAGCTAAGCTGTTGTCACAATGTCCCCAATTTTTATTTCTAGCATTCACTTCCCTCCATCTGTGCTCCTTTTCGTTTTCTTCATGCGTGTTTTGGTTTTATTTTAAATAGTAAAGTACAATGCACTATTATAAAATATATATATATATAAATTAAACTTGTATTTCCTGAATTTTATTTTTAGAATTATCAACAGTGTAATTGAGATATGTACACACATTCATTATAATCATGAATCTCAATATTCTGGTGCTTTTAAATGTGCACTTTGGTGCTCCAGTTTGAATTTACTTTGGGTAGGAATGATTATATAAATATGTAAGCTCAAATCTACACACTATATAGCCAGATCCTTAAATTTAGGTATTCTGATCAGTGCCATGGCCGCGAGCATGTAAAACCAGCGTTTTGCCCATCCAGACAGAGTCCACAGACTTTTATCAAACAAGAAAAAGAGGGAACATGGATTTTTGCAGCCAGATTCAAATGCTGGCTCTTTATGCAGTAGTGTAGAACACATCGGTGGACTCTAGAGTTGTGGAGACATGTTCTCTGCATAAAAAATAATCGCACTGACAACCAAATAGATTAGTCTAGTTTTGGTAGTTGTATGGAGAGGGGAATCTGCTAAATTGAATAGTGTAAGGTGTCATTTTAACCATCATGCAGCTGTTTTAAGGAGACATTATTTAGGAATTTAGTAGAGTTGGTCTCTCATTACTAAATTTACCCAAACTACTGGTACAAACTTTACCCAAAATTGATGCTGCAACCACCAAGCTTGATGGCTTATACAGTTATTATTATTATTATTATTTAAGAGCATCTGTTTGATCGCTCTACATAGACACAAATGTGGAGCAAGTGAAGAAAAAATTGTTCTCCATGCGGTTGGGATCTAATTTCAGTTGCACATTATTTCACGAATCTCCCAGTTTATGACAGACCTGTACCACTGTGTGTCAAGGGATGTTTCTTTTATCTGAATAATAAATAAATAAAAAACTCCACAATCATTCCCATTACAATCCAAAATCACTATTTGCAAGAAAACCAACCAAATCATTGAATATCCTGCCTTTACTTCTTTTTGAATGAATCCATATTTGTGTGTTCAATTTCGATTTTAAAAATGTCGTTAAAATGTCATTGCACAGTAGAAATACTGGATTTCTAATGCATTTAGAATCCATTTAAACTAACTTTCAAACTATTTTTAAGCTTTCAATTAACATGGATTCTGTTTCCTTCCTGCTCCTTCCTTGGAGCAGCTCATAGTTCCTGCTGATGAACCCTTTAATACTGCTTTGCTGCCTTTTGTTTTTATTTTATTTTTCCTGCATTTGCTGCCAACTACACCCTGAAGCACAAAGGGTCAAGTCTGATTAATGAGGTGCATGGGCAGTGTGGACACCCCGGCAGCTCCATCTGCTGTGGACTCACCTTAATAACAGCAGGGTCACTGAGTACATCTGGCTCCAGGAGTGTAATATGATGTCCTTACTTAAGCTACAAAACTGATGTGCAAGGGCACTTGCTGACTTTGTGAGAACACAGTGGTACCTTTAAAAAATCTGCTAAGTTAGATTTCATTAAAAAAAAAAAAAATTTAAAATCCAACCAGCTATTGTTAGGATACTAGTTATCCACAGCTCTATCTTCATTTCATACATGGTGTAATGTCAGATCAAGGCAGAAATAAAAATTCACAAAGTAGAATTACAAAGTTCTTTACTTTTTACAACCACGCAAAAACAAAAATAGATAAACTTTCATACATACAGCATTATGGACACACCAGCTCTTTCATTTTTGCATTGATTGTTGCTCAACTATTGCACAATTTCTGTAGCAAATATTATTGCTTAACCAAAATCAGATATTTTACATTCACAGCCTTATTGGAAAAAAAAAGAAGAAAAAAAATCCATCTGACCCAGTAATAAATATTTTATCTTTTAGCCTGAACAAACATACTGTATTTATTTGCTAAACATGTAACTATATTTATTTGCTGAACATGTAGAAGTCCAGTCCCTGGCAGGGTCAAACTCAATCCTTCCTATGGGGCATCTGACATGTAACCAAAATCTAGATAGGCAATACATTTAAATATGATTCAAATGTAGTTTTAACTACTAAAAAATGTACAGTTAAAAAAAAAAGATGCAAACAGAAGCCAATCCCAGCTGTATATTAAAATACATTTTAGAGTAAATTGTTTGTCTCTTTAAAAAGAAAAAACTGAACATTGCTGCCTGAGCTTGTGTTTAGTATTATCCGACACGAAAAGTGACTAGTCAAAAGGCTTACACACGAGCTATGGCAGAGGGCTGTACTACAAAGGCGGATAAATACAATATTCATTCAGCCGAATGTTAAAATGTCTGTATAATGTTGGACCTGTTCGACTCTAGATCATCATCTTTCCTTATTAAGGTCATAACCTGGGTTCAGTTTAGGGTTTACATTGTCAGACGTTTTGTCAGCTCAAACAAAAATCCTCAATTGAGAGAACCTTTTAAGTCTGCACACAATGAAAATCAAGCTGGAATACAATAGAATTAACCAGTATACCATAAAGGTTATTGGTTGGACTAATAAATATCCGACTAACTCTATAAAAAATGTAGCTCACTGCAAAAAAATCTCCAGTTGAAAGCAAGAAAAGAAGTGAACTGTGCATCACATGTCACCATTTGGACAATAGATGAAACTGATCACCCAAACTGGGAGGTCTTTTTCATGTTATAAACATTTTTAGAAATTTTTCTTAAAGTTTAACAATAATTGCAAAATACATCAAGATTTATAAATTTGTTTATAGGGCAGATTATCATTTTTTTTGTAAATCAATTCAGTTGTGCAAGTATTACAGCCACATCCCCATAAATTACTCTATAAATCATACACAAAACTATTTCAATATATATGCTTATTGCACATAAAGTGATATATTTAGACCTGTGATTCTGGATCATCTTTCTTACAACTTACAACTAATGTAAACATTTTTCTCCATTAAATTTGGATATTATATACGCCGTGAAAACAACCAAGGATTTTTAAAAGTGAATTGTTATAGTCTCTACTGTGATGGTGAAGAACGCTGACTCAACAGTTGTGCATCAGTCCTTGTCATCCTCCGTCAGGATGGTTAGCCACTAAAGGTCATTGATAAGAAAGTCTGCTGGTGTGCTGTACCCACAGATATCACATAAGTTAATGACAACAGAGAAAGATAAAAGACATAAGAATTAAACATTGAGCTCATAAACTGTGCACAAAAAAAAGACATATATCACTTTATGTATAACAAAGCTACATTTTCAGAACTTTAGTTTTTTATTAAATTAGTGAACTAACTTATGATGGTATTGCAATTTACTGAGATGTACTTTGTTTGCTCTTAGTCAGTGAAGTGATTTGATTTTTTTTTATGAATGACAAAAATATTTTTTGAAGGGGGGAAAAAAAAGTGTGTCAGAACCAAAATAATTTACTCAAATGGAAATGACAAACTTCCAACAAAAATGTTATTTCTATTTCTTTTTTGTTTCTCCCTCCCTTAACTAGAGCAAGATTTTTGTTTTGTAATAAAACATCCTGGGACTGATCTCCATAAGAAAGTTATGTGGTTGGTTGGTGCACTTAAAAGGCATCTTATCAAAGTATTCAAAGCCTATACATACATACATATACACAAACATATATATATATATATATATATATATATACTTCCTGTTTACAGAGTCAGCTGCTGCAGAAGCTCTATGTAGAGCTCGACCCGATTGAGGAGTGGTGCATCTTTCTCGGCTCGCAGCAACTTGGAGTACGCAGCTTTGTACTTTTTCAGCAGTTCCTCATCTTTGTTGCTGTAAATGATTAGCTGGTCAGCGCTTTGCTGGACAGGCATGAAAACGTGCAAACTCAAGAGTTTTAGGTCGTTGCTCACCTTGTTTTCCGTTTGGTTGTCGTCATCAGTTTAATCACTTGTAACAGCAGGAAGGAGAAGCTTGGCTCAAACACACCTATTAACTTCAATACTTCCTGGAGATCCAGTCCAGATGTGGAGCTACTGATCGTGTCAGAAGAGTCTGCTGACTCAGCAGCAGATGGTTCAGTCTGCTGCTGGCATAAAAGTGTGTACGCTGTAAGCAACATCTTGTACTCAGACAGAGTAACTGAACAAAGATCTTCAGTGTTTACTTACTTCTGCCTGCTCTGCCTGCAGCTCCTTACGGATCAACAGGAAAGCATGGCGAGTTTCTGACATGATCTCAATTGCTCCAATCAGGCTTTTCAGCTTAGCCACGCTGCTGCTCTGACCTTTAAAAACAACACAACAACTGAGGGAAAGATATATCACAGTGTCCCTCCGATTTCAAAATCAAATACAAGCCCAGACATTTTTAAGACGAGCGGTTCCCTACCTGCCATGGTAAACTCAGTGAAAGCCACCCTCTCCAAAAGTGTGCGCAGCAGCTCACAGGGTGCATCTTTCAGGCTGAGGAATAAGGAGACAGCTTTGCTGTAGTGAAGCTCAGCCAGGCTGCGATGTTGCTTCCTCAAGTGTTCATCCCCCACCTGTGACACAAGCGCAGCCAATAACTAAGATATTCGGCAGGAAATTGCAGCTGCAGCAAGAATGATTCAGACAGACGGGAAGGGAGCTCTTTAGATAATCAAGATCATAGGAAATTGTGTCTTCACTTGATTTCTGAAGCAGCTGTGGTACATGGAGGCCAAGCGGTGGTGGATGGACGCAGCTCTGTACTGGTACAGTGGCTGCCGGGCCGACTCAGTTTGCAGGTCACAGTATTTTAAGGACTTCATCATGGCGTCTGTCACCTCCCGTTCAATCTGGCAAATCGCAAACATACAGGTTTTTTTTTTATGTGAAAGAAATACAACATATGTAACACAGGTTTTGCATTAAATAATGGGATCTAAAGGAATTAAAATATCAGTAAATTAACACAAGGAGTAAAACTCATAATTTTGCTTCAGTACACACAGTGATTTCTGTGAAAAACAGGGTTAATTTATGTTAATTTTAAAGGTTGGGTGGAACAGATTGGCTGCTGGTAATCAAAAACAACAAGTTGGATCTTACAAGCTATTAAGACTAACAAAAAAAAAGGTTTTTTATACAGCAATGACAAACCACTGAAACGCATGTCTATGAACTGTATAATATTTGCACAAACTATTGACACTTGCTTAGCTGTTAAGGAAGCCAAAGTTGCTTTGATATCATCCTTTAATGTATCTGCAAGTCAGATGACTACATTGGCTGTAACCCGCGCACAAGAAGACTATAGCAGGAAGGTAGGCAACCAATCTATATGTTACGCAAGTGTCACGTTTTGAGCGAAAATTACATAAATAAATAAACTTTTGATGATATTGATAGTTCTCCCGGGACGAGGAAGAAGCGCAGCATCGCAAGGACAAGTGTGGTGTGAGACGGGACGTGTAGACTTTACCTGCTCCTGGGCTTTCCTGGACAGCGGTGCGTAGTCTTGCAGAAGCGTGGCTAAGGTGAAATAGGTGGTGGACAGCTCCCAGTTCACACTGTCCCATACAGCCGGGTGGTTCTTTCTGCTACCCATAGCCCTTAACGCTTGCAAGTAATAGTCTATTGCCTGAGTTAAAAACAAATAGTATAAACAGAAAGAACTATGTTATTTGACATAAATCAGAAATTCCCCAAGAAAATCTGCTTAGTTCAGTTCTATGTGTGCCAGAGGTCTCCTCCTTACAAATTGACAGTAAGCTTTGCAATAAATCTTATTTGAAGATAATAATGAAAAACACTAAATCCCAACTGTAGTTTTTAATAAAGGCAAACAAAAGCGAGAAAAAAAAACAAATTACCCTTAGCCTGGCATCCAGGCTTCTAATAAATTTTTGGAAACACTGCTAATATTACACCTTGTTGTAGTAAAGGGCCTCCTCAGGGGTGAACTCCCCTCTGCTCTCAGCAACAGAGACGGGGCAATGGGCCTGAGCGCAGATCCTCATCAGCCTGCCTGTATTGCACAGCAGCAAGGCCGTGTTGGTGATGTCCCTGATGGCTTCAAAGTCCTTCAATCCCTTCTCAAAGAAACTAAAGCTCTTCTTCCAAAGCTCCTGCTCAGCCGCAGACACCAACTTTTCCACTGGAAAAGAAACAGAGGCAGTTTCACTCTTGAGAAAAAACATAATTTGAGGAATGTATGCAACCCTACAAATCCTAAACAAATAAATGTGCCCGAAAAGGTCCAGTAATTTACCTTGTTTTTCCGCCTGCAGGGCTGCTGCCTGGTTCATGTAAAAGACTCCCATCTCGTTGCGGATATTTCCCAGCCGCTTGAGGACCTGGGACAGCTGATCGTAGGTTCGATCTTTCAAGACCTCCGAGATGAGCAGTTCATGCGCCGCCTCATAGCATCTGCAGCTGACAAACAGCTGGTATTCTGGGTCCATCGCTAGATCTGTTGCCATGCTGAAGTCTAATAGAAAGAAAGAAAGAAAGAAAGACTGTTAAAATTATAGAAAATTCTGATTTAAAAATCTTTTCCATGGCTTTGTTTATGTTATACAGACCCTGGCAGCAGGTCTCTCTTTGCAGACTGTGCAGGATCTCCTGGTCCTCCTTGGTCTGGTAGCTAGATTCCTCCATGTAAGCAGCCCTGTTGCTGGCATTCTGGGCCAGCATGACCTGAATGTCTCCACAAAGTGACAAGCACTGGCTGTGAAACTGTAGGACATGCGGGTGCAGTGTTTCACTCACAGAACAGTAAGCATCTGTGGGGAGAAATAAAACGAAGAGATGAGGAAAAACATAAAGAGACCCGTGTTACTTTATCAGTTCACAAAAGTCTCATTTTAATATCTAACATCACTGCTAGATTTAAATGTATACATATATTTGTATCTGTGTTTTTAATGGGGTATAATCCGGAATCAATATGTAACTTGTTTGATACAATTTACAAGATAAGTATTCACATTAAAAAAAGAGAAAAAAGTGTCAATATGGATTTAAAAGGGATAAAATCAATGAAAGTTGTCACCGTAACACTGCAGGGAGAGCTTGATGTAGCGCAGCGCTCGTCCGTACTTCAGCAGGTTAGTGGCTGCATCGGACAGGATGTAGTACGCCTTGGAGGCTTTGAGGAAGAGCTGCAGCTTCATGCGATGCTGCCAGGACCCTGGGATCATTCCTGAGCGCGTTGGGTGCTTCTGATCGACCTGACCTGACCCCGCTGCGGAAAGTCAACATACTCCGCTATGAAAGTATAATGTTTTTCTGTTTTGGATTTATTTGGAAAATAAGCAAGGTTTACTCACCTCTCTCAAGACGAAGAGAGGTGCCTTTCTCTGAAGCTCCACTGGAACATCTATCTTCATATTTTAGCGGTATGGGAGTGCTTGGGTCTGCGGCAGGTAGATCGCTCTCCTTCATGATGGTGCCATCTACTGCTTTTAACCCCTGTGTATTAAATTGCAAACATGACATTTACTCGAGTTAGTTTCTCTGTGCTGCCAGATTATAAGAACGCTTTGATGAATAGTGACGTCATGCAAAACTCGCCTGTAGTACGTAGCTTAGGACATGTCTGCATCGCTCCTCTCTGTCTTGTGAAACAGAAAAGGTGCAACTTGGCTGGAGGAGAACAATATAATCAATGTTTTATATTTAGGAAATCCACTTTCCCCATCTTTAGACTTCCATATAATAAAAAATAAAAAAAGTAATTGCTTACTCTGACTTGGTGAGTTGATTTGTATTTCTCAGGTACTGACAGCTCCCTGACTGAGCGAATCACGGCCACAGCTTTGCTATCGTCCTGAGGCCTGGAGCAGTTACCGTAGGAACCCATCTCTTCGCTGTCCTCCGTCAGATCGTCGTCGTCGCCCTCCTCTTCCTCCCTGTCTTCGTCACTGTAACTGTCTTCAGAGCCGGCGGCCCGCAACGACTCGCCCCCGTCTTCGTCCGACAGCTCCTCGAGTTGGAACAGCTCCGACAGCATATAGTAGGCTGAGGCGATGATCTGGGAGGGGGACATTCGAATAAGAAGCAGGGGTCAGGTTCCTTCAGGTCAAGGCTTTTGAGCTCTAAATGTCAAAATGGGAATGGAGTTGTTCTGTCACATACCTGAGGATGCTTCTCCAGATCAAGAAGTTTGACACAGTTTAAAAGCAGAGTTCTTATTTTTCCATAGTGCTTTCTGTTCTGACTTGCGTTCAGCATTAGATTGCTCGCCACCCTGCAAACGACCGAATATCAACCATGAAGATTTTACCTTTACATATAATTTCAACTTCATACATTATGCACATATCTTTCCCAGCAGCTAAAGATCATTTAACCCTTGAAATGTTTCCTATTCGGCAGAGAAACTGTCTGCTGTTACCCCAGACAAGCACATTTCTAATCTTGGATTGGATTTTTAAATGGCTGTTGGACAAAAATGTTTCAGTTTATTCAATAAACCTCATTTAATGATGTTTTATATAAACAAAAAAACATTGTTTCATGTTATGAACCAAGAATGATCACAAACATGGATCTAACCCAAAGATGTGCAGCAAAACATCTTTAAAAGAAAAGAATTAAGCTACTCACCTGTAGAGTAAAACAGCAACAGGAAGAGTGAATGGATTCTGACATTTCTCTTCTTCAGCCTCCTCGCACAGAGTAGTGAGATCATAGAGCTTCACAATGTCACTCCCACTCGCTGTGGATTCAAGATGTGACAGCAGTAAACACCAAAATCACAGAGGACAGTTGGAGCAGTTAAAAGTATCGTTTCCCTCACCTTTGAAAAGCCAGTAGGTGTGACCCTCTTTAGTGCAGTTGGACTTTAGGAAGGATAGGATGTTTTGGGCAATGTCTTTCACCACCCTTGTAGAGAAATTTGAATTTTCTAGATGAGGGATTTCTTCTGTTTTGATCATTTCATATTTCTGAAAAGAAAAAACCCATTAAAAGCGAACAAACTTGAACAAATTGATCTTAATAGTTGTCAAGGAGGAGCTGTAACGTTGTAACTCCAATCTCCATTAGAAAACAACCCTAGATAATGTGGCGTTTTCACCCATGATTTAAAAAAATGAACATAAAAAAGACTAATCTAATAGCTGCCTAATATTGTTTTCATTTTCATGTTTAGTTAGATTTCAATATTTTGCTTGTAATGACTTAATGTTGTAACACTCAGGCATCCATGGGAAGTCAATTGTGATTTACCTGAACAATGCCATTGACGTGAAAACACATGACAAGCTCCGGGACGTTGCACATGAGATTGTCGAGCCAATAGTCCATACCGGTTAAAATGTTGATTGGTTTGTTGCTGTCCCTGGAAACACAGAGAATAAGAGTTCAATCGTTGCTACAAACTCTCAACCTGGCTTTAAGTCAGACTGGACCATTTTATCAGACAACTGTGTTTTGATCTGACCATTGCACTGGTAGTAGATAGGAACAGAACGTTCAGTTGCAAATTAAAATATATTTTTAAGTTTTTTCCAAACTTAAAAATATGATTAGATCTTTAGATGAGAGGATAAGGATTTAACTTCAAACCTTAGTCTCAGACTGACTGCAGGATATCGACCGCCTCCGAAAATAGGCATGTTGGATCCAACCAGCATGTGGATGTCTTCAAACGTCCACATGATGTTGCGCACAAAGTCGTTCCTTAAACCCTGAAATCATAGGAAATTAAATCAAATACAGTACGGTATATTTTGGATAGAAATGAAATGCTGGAGCAATATTCCATTGAAGAGCAAAGTGATGTAATGTCACCTGACTGTTTTCTCCTTCGTTGAAGAGAGCGGGGAGGTTCTGCTCTTTAGGTACAGATGCCACCTGACCCAAAGCAAAGCTACTGCCCACGGGGACACTTTCCTACATACAAAATAAGCTGTTATTTTGACATCTAAGATACATTTATAGGCTAAAATCAAAAATGATACCTTGCTGAAGCCAATATTGAGCCTTATAAATATATACATTTGTACTGACATTTGTCCTTAGTCACCTGGTGCCAAAGTTAAGTTACCTGTTTGGGGGTTTCCTCTGCTTCAGACATGGTGCTGGTGAAAGTAGCAGGCCATGAAGAGCTGTACTCCTCGGCTCCATTCTCCTCGTCCTCTTCAATCATGTCTTCTGTTACAGGATCTGCAGCCCCATCCCCATTTATACTGCCGGAAACACGTTGGGGTATAATACTGAAATTACCAAATCTTCTGAAGTCCAATTAAAACATAAATAAGAGTCACTTGTCCTAAAAAAATAACAACAAAAAACCCTCCAATCTCACCTGTAGTAGAGAAACTTTGACAGGATGGCTTTCTGATACCAGTGCTCTTTGCTCTTCTTCTTTCTCTGCCATTTTTGATCTATTAAACGCTGGTAAATCTCTTTCAGCCATGTCCAATCCCCCGTCTAGAACAAAGCACTTAGTCAACAGACGTTATTGTGAAAATAAATATTTCGGTGCAGTTTTTGACGGAGCCTGTCTCGCTCTACCTGAGACGATCTTCTTAAGAGTTCCTGAGTATCCAGTTCATCCAAAAGCAACGTCCGTCCCACACGATGAACAGCCATACTGACATGGGACTTGCTATAGGGTATTTTCAGAAGCTTCTTGATGTTCTGAAACCAAACGAACAAACAAACAAAAAAACTTTATTGCAGATATGTCAACATTTCAGAAACAAGTAAAAAAAAGCTGCAGAACAGTTACACCCACCTCAGAATCCGATACGACATCCACGTCATCCCCAATGCAATCAATAAAGTCATAGGCCATGCCAAAACTGCAAAGATAAACAGGGATTCCTGTTGAAACCTAATGTTTAAACCTTCTTTACATACATGAGTTTCAAAAAAACAGACTGTATAAAAACCCTCTACACTGTGAAAACAATCTGGTTCTTTTTAAAGTGAGTATAATAACTATTTCTGGATTGTATTTATGCAGGACGCACACGCTAAATTGGACAATAATGATGAACCAAGGCTACAGTGGCAATTTGGAAATATATTTTGATATCATGGCTTAGAAATATCCAAGAAATTCTTTAAGTCAGAGAGGTTTGCTACTTGAAACTTACAACATCTGGTTTTGTACCATAAATCATTTCAAATGAAATCTAATCAACCCCATGTATTATGTACTGACAGAAAACAGTTCAATTTTAGACTGTACTAACTTTGACAGATTTATGGTGAAACTACAAACATTACTACAGACACGCAACACCAAGGGGACTCATAGGGCCAACGCAATGGCAGTAAAGGGTTTACTATAGAGATGGAGAATAATGTTAAACACAAGGGGATCAACCAAGATTTCAGCTTTGAAGATATAAACTTCTACTCAACTATAAGTATCATTTTCATACCATTTTGATTTTACTAGTGTATTATGTACCATGTGACTAACTGGTCACATAGGAAACTCTAGTCTGCTTTGCTAGAGATTCTGCACAGTGATAATAATGCTGAATGTGGGATGTGATACTTCTACATCATTTTTGATTGCTCATGTTAGAAATTTTCCCTGCAGATGAACTTGTAAGAGGCTTTGTTAAGCAAACGAAACAGCTCACTCACTTCCAGCACCATCGTAGAGGGATGTGTAATTTAAGTTAAGTATGTGTAAGTTAAGTACAAGGCTTTTGTAAGTAGCATCAGTTAAATAACCTGTTCCCTCACACACTATAATTGCATTTCCTTTTGCGAGATTGGAAACTTAACAAAATGGCTTTTAAGGCAGTTTATAAACATTAACCCTAACAGGTGCCAGATCTAAAATTTTAAATTTGAATTATTGTCCAAAATGACCTTGGATGTAGGTAGCCCGAAATTGGCTTCCCTGAACTCATAATAAGGAGGTGGCTCTCAAATAAAAAAGTTAAATAAAAACATTGTCATACCTCATCAAACAGGTAGCTGCATTGAGAGTATTTATAATAATTTGTTATCTAGGATTACTGCTAATGTAAGGAGAGATGCACTGTTTTTTTATGCTGTAGATGGAGACAAAGGAATGATTTTCGTTTATAATTTAT
The DNA here is from genome assembly GCA_032876305.1 of Orestias chungarensis. NCBI lineage: Eukaryota > Metazoa > Chordata > Actinopteri > Cyprinodontiformes > Cyprinodontidae > Orestias > Orestias chungarensis. The sequence goes on from JAVLVB010001296.1 coordinate 1,709,198, forward strand.
GTGTAAAGAATTTAAAGATACTATTCGCTTGTTTAACTTGCATTCAGTGTTGCCACTCCATTCCTACACCACACTAAAAAAAGTTAATACCTAGAAAAAGGTTTGCTCTTGCTGCTGGAACCCAACACAGTGGTGCCAGCACTGCCCAGCTGGGGGTTTTCTCTCAGCCAGTTGGCAGGTGGCAGCTTCAGGTCTGTCTTCTCCTGCAGCAAGGCGTAGGTGGTCGGAGGTGGAGCAGCAGAGTACTTGACCACGGCACAGCTTTTTACTTCTCCGTTGTCAAAGCATAAAGCCATATCCTATGAATAAGACAGTTAAATATCAGCTAAATACTAAAGAATAGCTAACCGTTTTTATTCAGCACTTTACAAATACAATGATAAAACAATAACAAAGCAGTTATAATGGTTTTGGACTTAAAAAGTCATTTCAAGGTACACTTAATTGAAAAAAATCACAAAGTAAAAGGGAGACGTTACCTTGATGGGAAATTTAATTAATTAAATTTAATTCAGTCTATTTATGTAGCGCCTATTTACAACATATCTTCTCAAGCAACTTCATGGAAAGAAACCTTTCAGTCCAATCATACATACATGCCAATGGATCGTAGTTATTAACTAAAGCATCACATTCAGTTTGTTAGACCACGAAACCTCCAGGCTACACGTCTGCATATCTACGCTGGTAAGACTTGAAAGGCATATTTGAATAAGCAACTGTACTGCTGCTTCTTTGCTACGCTGCTTGATATCCATCAACAATTTCAGATACTTTAAAGATTCTTTATAGATTATATATATATATATATATATATATATATATATATATATATATATATATATATGATTATTGTATACAATCATTTTGAGGAATGTCAACATATTTTGATGACTTTCTAAATGAATAAAGATTTTAACTTGAGGGTAACAAATTGTGCTAATTAAAAACAAACAGAGTTAACATTGCTTTAAAACAAACAGTATCAAACTGATCCACCTTATAACTTACATGTTTGCTGTAATCTTCTGTGCAGGAGGGACCACAGAGATCTTCCTTTGAATTATCCATCGGAGTCCCAGGCTCTCTATCCTCACCTGGTAAACTCATAATGGATGTTGTTCTTTATTCTTCTTCTCTCTGCTGCTATCTATGGATTACTAACAGCCGGAAACGCTTATAATTCTGCAGGTAGCCATGCAATAGCCTTATATTGTCTCCATTATGCACGCACAAACAGATTTGTATTGAAAAAGTAAGCGGCGAGTCCAGAGTTAGACAGTTTGTCAAGCTAGCTCAATAAAACAGCAATTAACGTTGAGGGAGAGGAAACAAGTTGCTTCACAACATGAATATAAAACTAAAACTAACCCTAAATTAAGTGATAACCGGTTGTTACTTCTTGTAATCAAAAATAAACTATAACCACAGGTTAATACACAAGTTTTAGAAGCCTGTAGCCAAACCTGCAGCCTCTTGTCTGCTCTCACACTGACCACCAGCAAGCGACAACTTCCTGTTTAACGGTGAAACCAATTTCAAAACTACTCTTATTTCTTATCAAAGATAATGATAAAACTCGTTTGCCGATTAAAGAAAACCACAAAATCAAACCGTAAACACGCGTCAAGGTAATCTACAAGCTTCGCAACAAACAATAAATTTCGTAACCCCCGTTGTTTTGGAGAGAAGCGTAAACCGGAAGTAGATTGTCGCGTTCTTTCTAGAAGAATTGAGGACCTTCTCCCTCACTGAGGGATTTTATTCTGAAATTCACCGCCGGGCCGACACGTTTTAGAGGTAGTTGGGGGGTTGTGTAAATTGAAGGAGCAAAATCCAATGTGAACACATACATTCTTTAGTAAATATTTGTATTTGTGTGACACAACCCATCATGAATGAATGTAATAAATTATCGAGAAAAAAAAGAAAAGAAAAACAAACTTGGATGCAATTGGGTAACCTGCAGTCGTGTGCCGACCAATAACCTGTGGCAGATTTATCCCCGCCCATATTGACAGGTGAGACTGACAGGTGTAGGGTGAAGGTATGTAAATCCACGATTATATAGAAATAGGATTGTGGAACGTTAAAACAAACAATCAAAAAAATAAATAAATAAACAAAAATATTCAGGGACGCATTCATATCATACTCTTTCAAAATGTAAGGGAAAAAAATGTAAAGGAATGTTTTTTTATTCGCCTTTACTACATTATTTAATTATAGTTATTTGTATTTATTTATTGAACTGATTAAAGTATTGTATTCATTTCCAGTTTAATTCGAACTTTACTTATGTTCTAGTTAGTTAAAATTAAAATGTATTATATATTTAATTTTATTGTATTTCATGTGACTTACCTACATTAAAGGAATGTCCCTTTGCTTGAAGAACAGGGAGGAGCTCCGACACTTCTCTGTTAGACGCCACCAGCTCTCTCCCTAAGTTCGTGGACGTGACTGAACTGTGGGACTGCTCACTATGGGGAGCTGGAGGAATCACGTGAGATCACGACTTCTGCACAGAGACGACAAAGAGAAACTTCCATATGTTGGCGTTTTCACTAGATGTAAGGAAAAAAAAAACTGCTTTCCATTCGTGGCCTTTTTTATTATTATTGTTATTGTTAAGAATTGCTTTGCTATGATCGCCTTTTTCCCTGCAGTGTCTCAGCTTGAGGAGCGATTTGAAATTCGCAAAAGTGTTTTGGGGGATATTCAGTGCAAAAGGTTAGTATGTGAAGATGTTAGTTCTTCTAAAATCTCGAGATTTTTTATTCTTATTATTTTTATGTATCTATTTGTTTGTTCTTTTTTGTTTGTTTTTTAAGTTTGGAGCGAGTAGAAATGGGGATAAACCTCAAACTCCTTCAACTCCAGCTGAGGGAAAGTGAGCACCTGGCAGACAAGGTGGGATTTTACTGGGTAGATCATTGAAAACCTACAAGTAAAAATCTTGATGCAAAGGTTGGTTTATTTCAGTTGGCGAAAATAATTCTGGGTGAAACGCACCTAAATTGATTGTTTCTCTAATGGTTTTGATGATTATGTCTTACTGCTAACAATACAGAATGCATATATTGTACAGAACATCATCATGCTTTTCAGAAAGTTGACATTTCAGTTTTAGAAATTGATTTTATTTATTGTTCATGTAATATTTTTAATTCCTTTAGTTGAATGCCATCATCAAAATAGGAAAAAATATATAGTGATTGAACTTTTTATTTATGAGTGTGCAATGGTTAGCTTTACATAACATAAATATTTAACTCAAAATTAAAAAAGAAACATTTATGATGATGCTCAAAGAAACATTTCTGATGATGCTCAAATTTATTAGGATCTGCACATGTACATTTAGGCATAGCCACCTGTTTACAAGTGTTTTAGATAGGCATTTGTCTTATATTTGATAAGATATGTTCAAAAAGGGTCTGGGAACATTTTTTATTATTTAAAACTATCATTATTATGGAACACTGCTTACAGCATAAAGAAACCTAACTTGACTGCACTATTGATTATTTGATTGTTCAGTTCCTGACCTTTAAACTGATATCTTCTTATAATCCAATCAGTCAATCCTGTTTGTTTGTTTGTTTTTTGTCTCCCCAGCTCTCTCAGACTGTCTCCGACATGACCTCAGTTTTGTATGTGAAAGAGGCCGAGCTGCAATACTGGCAGTCACGGTAATAAACATAAATGTAGATAGGACCCTTTTTTTATTTTTTTTGTTAGTTTTATTTTTTTTGTGCATGAGAGAGGAAATTTAGTTTGCATAATTCATCTCACTTAGCATCAAGTAACTTTTGCATTTGAAATAGTACTGTATAAAATCTTACAAAAGTTTTGAATTAAAGATTAGATGGATTAAAATTTGAATGTTTAACCTGGTTCATGAATAATTGAAAGCAATAATGATCAGTCTTATAAAAGTCCAGTTATCTGAAGGCTTAAAATCCTTTTCAGGGAGTCCAAACTGCGTGACAGGCATGAGAGAGGAATATACTTAGAAAATATTTTTGTTTTCAAAAATTAACAGCAGTGGTCTAAACATATACCTACCTATGGAATATTGTAAATAATCCAAATCTTTTTCTTGCTGAAGCATCAATTTCTGTGACTAAACCAATGCATATGGATTTTATCCAGGATTTTCCAGGCTTGGTTAGTCCTGGGGACAACATCTTGTTTCGTAAAGTGTTCAGTCTGTCTCTCTGGCTCTTCACACTATCTCTTCATTCGTTATCAACTTATTGCTAACTTATCTATTATAGTCTTCGCCATATTTATACTATATAGCCATTAAGAAAATCTGAATATGCTGTTTTGTTTGGGTTTTCTTTTTCATAAATAGTGAAAAATAGGTTTACTTTCTCAGAAGAAAGAATATTACCATGTGGTATTCTCAGGATTACATTAGAACAGGGGTGGGCGAACTTTTTAACTTGAGGGCCAGAATGGGTTCTAAAATTTGACAGAGGGTCCAGGCCAGGAGCATGAGTGTGTAGCAACATTACTTTACATCAGTCAAATTGTATTTTTTAATTTTGTATTCTGAAGATAAATAAGTAATGCTTTCCTTAATGTGTAAATATCCATTATGTTTCCTTAATTTCCCAATATTCCTTTAAGACTCCATTCTGGACCTATCCTTCCAACAATTCTTCTCAATTTCTCCCTTTCAGGTTCATATGTTTTACAGTTCATCAATACGTGTTCTACATTTTCTTTCTCTCCCCATCCTTCACATTTATCATTATTTTTCCTACCTATTAAATATAAAATGTCATTTAAATAGGTATGACCTACTCTTAATCTGATCATTATTATTTCTTCCCTTCGGCTTCTTAAATTAATATTTCTAATTAATATTGACTTTTTTACTTTATATAATCTTCTTCCTTTCTTATCTTCCTTCCACCTTTTTTGCCATTTTATCATTTCTTTACTATTAATAAGTGATTTCCCTTCCCCTTTCCCAAAAGAAGCTGGAAAGTTATGGCGTGATTTTTGTGCGACTAGGTTTGTGGGCACAGAGCTATCTGAAGGAGCAATAATTCTAAATGTGTGCGTATGACTCTCAGGTGCGCGCGCTCGCTCCAAACTGCTCGGACACGCGCTCAACTCTGGCAGTATGAATATGAGAGTATGAATCGACTTTGTGTATTTGGAAGGAATTATTTAATTGAATGAAAAAGGCCAGACTTTGATTAGCTGTGAGCACGGCCCATTTACATACAATGTAGAGTTGCGAGCGCAGACACAGAGCCGCGCGCGAGCGGAGTGAGCTGAGCGAGCAGGTTTTAGAGTTGAGCGCGTGTCCGAGCACCTTTGAGCGAGCGCGCGCACCTGAGATTCATATGCACATACTTACAATTATTGCTCCTTCATATAGCTCTGGGCGCAAAAACCTGGTGGCACAAAAATCATGCCATAGAAAGTTACACGCCAAAGTGTCTAGAATAGTGCGCAATCTTTTGAAGAAACAACGGTATTGCACGGGAAAGGGAAATGAATGAGGTTTTTACACATCCATGGGTTTCTACTATAATGTGGACAAGTTCGGCGGGCCGGATTTAAAAACATAACAGGCAATATATGGCCCGGGGGCCGTAGTTCGCCTATGTCTCCATTAGAATATTGAACTTTGTTGGATTCAGTTTGTTTGTTCTTGATGCTAAACAGAAAGAAATTCAATCAGAACTACGTCATGATATATTTGTTTGCCGTCTGGATCAAATGAACAATAAGGCTTGCTGTTAACTTTTAAATATGTACCATGAAATCTAATATCTCAGTGTTTTGGTAGCAGTACTGCAACGAGATCAATGAATGACTGTTTCACAACTTTGTTGTCCCAGTGTGTCCCAATACCGCCAAGAGGCCCTCACTCTGGCTAAAGCGAAAAACAACTTAAAGACGGCCCTCATAGAGTTGGAATTCACCATGGAGTGTCAGTCCAAAGAGTTGGCTTCCCTGCACTCCGAGCAGAGGCAACTGAAGGAGGCTTTGGCGCAGGCCCAAAGAGACAACGAGGAACTTGTCCAGCGATGGATTGAGGAAAAAAGTGCTGAAGCGGACCGACTGAATAAACACAACCACTTGACGGAAAGGTGAGATATATGTTCAGTCATAGCTGGAGAAACAATGGTTCGATCAATAGGATGAGATAAAAACAGCTGTTTAATTTGGTTTTCACAAGGTGGCAACATCTGGGCAAACAGCTGAAGAAGCACTTCCGCAGGGAAAAGGGAACACTGTTTGCTCCCGTATTTACAGACGTTGTTGACGGCGGAAGAAAAACGTCTCAGTCAGCCATTCAGAGTAAGAGCTTACACCCAAATGTAAAAGCTATTTATCAACCATGATATGCCTACAGTATGTATAAACTATCAAGTTGTCCCAATGTTGTTTTTTTTAAACAGATAGAAGAAATGATTACATACCACCTTCCAGTAGCTGGTGTTACCCAGTTTCAAGTCATACAGTGGTTTCAATATTCTTTAGAGGAACCAAAACTAGCTCTTGAGGTGATTTGATGTAGGACATAAAATATGATAACATTATAGCGTCATATTGAACTGAATGTGGGACAACTATTATTTAGGCATTTTCACAAGATGGGAAAATAAGTGGCAACCAGTAAAGTGGATATTCATTAATTTATACTGGTCCATAGATGAAAAACATACTACATGCAACCATTTTTATATTAATGGTTAGTGATATTTTTCAGGGTTCTCTTAGTTTGCGATTTGTTTAGATGATTAACTTTTTGGGAATGTTTTGAATGTCTTTTCCTGTTTTGTAAATATGCAGCATCTACATGCATGAAAGATCTCATTATATTTCTCCCTGGGTGCATAGCTTCTATGCTTCTATGCTCTTCTTTTTGACATATAGCTTTCACTCTTCATTCAATGGTCATATAAAATTAAATGTTTTTTGTTCAAATGTGACAAATTTATTCACTTGAAATTTTCATTATAACCTCCTAACCTAAGTATTTTTTTCAAATGTCATTTGAACCTTTTACATTTTGTGATCTTGTCCTCAGGAGTCCATGACACTACAGAGGACTTGCGGATAAAAACAGCGTCTCTCCTTCAGAAAAACTCTGGTATCACCCTTGGGTCTTAGCCATCATTGTACTCACATTTATTGACCTTTGTTTGTTTAAATGAAACCATGAATGAGCAGTTAAAAGAGTTGAATCCAAAGTATTTATTTATTACAATTATGAGGAAAAAAATTCAGCTTAATGTGTTTCATAATAATTCAGAAATAAAATTGTGCTGCTTCAGGTTAATAATCACTGATATTTTTTTTTTTGTTGCTTTATCCCATTACTGTAATTTCTTTTTTTTTCTTTTTTACTAAGAATAACATGATGCTATGTTTGTTTTTTTTGGTTTGTTGTTGTTTTTAGGATTTTAAAGCATATGTAGAAGAATTTTGATTTGTAAAAATGAGACATTAACCTAGTTGTAGATTTAAGTTTGTTCTATTGCTTTAATTTCTAATCTGTATTAAAAATAAAGGACCTTTTTTAACTTGCCATCAGTATGAAGTTTATATATGGCGAAGACTCTATTTTAGATTCCTGAAAGCTTTTTTTCCTTGTCATAATACATAAAATTATAATGTAAAGGCTGTTTAAAAAGGCAGGTAAGATTGATCAGATTGTAAGTTTAATTTATAATTGAGGTAAATGGCTTATATAAAGATGACTGGGGATTTTTCCAATCATATCCAGTATCTCCTTATGTCTGCAAGTTTGTGATGGCTCCTGTTTCTCAACAGAGATATTCATTATGTTTGCTAGAGAGGGATAAACGATAATACAGATAAGGTTTGAAAAACAGCAGTCACAGGTCTGAATCAAGGTGGCCAGGGCCAAGCCTCAGAGCATGGTTTGACTCAAAGCCCCAAGTAAGGTTTCAGGGATGTTAACAAAGAAAATGACCCACTTCATCAACCATCACCCACCATCTTTACTGTGGGAATATGGCACGTGACTAATTTTTCATTTCATACCAAATTTAGGTTTGTGCCATTTATTGATTTTATATTTGAAGAGGTGGTTAAAGTAACCAACACTTTTTCAGTTTGTTTCTACCTACATATCACATATACTGGAGCACAAAGATTGTATTTTCCATTTATTAGCAAGCTGTAGCTTTTGTATATTTAATTCTATTCAACAGCCCTTAATATTTCTTCTTCCTATGCCTCAGGTTATGTTATGTTAAGATCCCATTTTAGCTTCAGTTAAAGTTCTTTATTTGACCTCTTTTAAGGCCCCTGTAATATATCGTTGAATTTTTGCTTCCCTTGTAAACAGAAAAAAATGTTTTCTTGAAAAATCATCACAGTTTCGTCTTTCTTAACTGGCTCAGTCCCTCGCAGAGTACAATGAGAAAGTATGTTCTCCTCATTCCTCTAGATGGCACAACGGGCTCAGTAGATGGAAAATAACATTAGAACAATGAAGCTTGTTCACAAACGAGAAATGTCACCAGACACATTTATTTAAATGGAAATACTGCTGTTTTTTCAATGTTGATCATCCACTGAGGCAATTCAAGGTTGGTAGATAAGCCAGAAAAGGTAAACGGTGTCGAGTCTTGTCACTTCAATATAATACTACTGTTCTTATAATACTACTTTTCAAAAACATGTACACACTCAATTCCCTCACTCTTTCACATAAAATTGGTTATAATGCATATAATCAAATTTACAGAAAAGGATTTTGGTACAGCAAATGGTTGTCATAAGTAACATTGATAAAATTTTCACTGAGTAGCTTTTTGGTGTCTAGCATGTAAAAAAAATCCATGTCCTTCCATTTCCGTTTTACATGTTGCTTTTTTATAACTGCTTTATTATGTCCCTTTAGAGCAAAGTGTCCTTAATGGCTCAATAACACAATTACAGAGAGACGATTGTACAAATGATAAAAGAATGTCCAAGGGAATTGGTTAAGCAGGACTACTTTCTCCTCTATTACTGTTAAAATTCCAGTTCTGCAGCGCCATGGTGACCTGGGTTCAGATTACTTGCAGCTTGTTCCGAGGTTTCCATGGTCACCCGGGTTTAATTCAGTTGTTAAGTTGACATCATGTGTTTGTTTTGTTCTGCTGAAACCGTTCTGTAGAGACATCTCAAAATGGTTAAAGATGGAAAACGCTACTACGCTACGGACAGGGGTGGCAAATGGGTGAGAAAATGAACATGTTGTTTATCCTATTAGATTGCAGCATTCGAAACTAAAGGCCTTCTTGTTTGGTTTGTTTGTCTTTTCAGTTTCCACATCCAGATTGTGCGGAAAGCCAGTCAAGGTCTCGTGAAACTTGTACAACCACTGGAGCTATGCTGAGTGTGGCCAACACATTGTTGCCAAAGGATTTGCATTTGGAGCGCTATCCTAAATGGAAAATTCACCAGGTTCTTCTGGGTTTTGCCGTATAATGTTTAGTTAGCATTTATAATATTTTTGTCTTTTAAGGTGTTTAAACAGGGAATTCCTTCTTTCCTGCTGGCTTTCAGCAATCCAGAGAGTATCCCATGTCGTGTCATGACAACAAGAACGCCTTAAAAAGCAACATCTCAGTGTTCTCTAATGTGAGTATTTATTTAATTTTAGGACATGATGGATCAATTTTAAAGGTAAAAATCCTCACCACATCTGTATCTTTACCTTGTTTGTGTACATCAGGGTTTGGGCCGCAGGAAGTATCCTCATGATTTTACTCAGACTGGCAACTCTCATTTCCATTTGTGCCACAATTTCCCAGGAAATTGCACCGAAGTTCCGAGACGCTGCTTCTCAACATACCAAACAGACTTCACTTCAGTGGAGGCCATTAATGTCCCAAGCAAAACTAGAAGGTTCCCTCGAAACCACAAATTAAAGTCAGCTGAAGCTGCCACAGAGCAGAAAGGGGAGCAGCTGATGTGGTTTGGACAAGACAGATACAACGTACCAGAGAGTCTGGAGGTTCTGGCAGCTGCCAACCAGTCAGCACCTTCAAAGATACATTTAGGACACAAACAGAAACAGTAAAAATGTTTGGGTGGCTGGAATAAAGGATTTTAAAGGTTTTCAATTTGAGGACTCTTGAGGACATACAAACCTCAGTAATAGTTGGTAATTCAGTCAGATGCTAAAAAAAAAAGACACTTTTATTGTGTATTTACAGGTAAACTAATATTTGCACTCTTTAAAACGTGTTACCAAGCTGTATGTAAAGAGAATTTAAAAAGGCATTTTAAACAGAAACTTAAATCAACCCAAGGAAGAAAAAAAAATCTTGATTATTTTCAATAGGTCACAAAATAAGTAGCAAATGAGAGGGTTCGCTGGGTTTGAATCCCAGCCTTTGGTCTTTCTTTTTGGAAAAACAAAAACAAGCAGGTTTGGTAAATTGAGATTTTTTTGTCCTGCATGTCTTTTTGCTGTCCTGTGATGGACTATCACCCTGTCAATGGTCTCCTCTCCGATGCAACAAGACTAAGCAAGACCAAAAATTAATAGATGAATAAATCTCCCCCTTTTAGCTATGTTCTTGCCTATTGACTTCAGCAAACTGCTCGGTTTTCCTTAAGTTGTTTTTAAATGTCACCATTTACAACAAATATTTCAAAATCAAACCAAGCAGTCAACTTCAATTTTGAATTCAGTGACTAGCATCAGCAGTGCAAAAGTCACTTAAACTGAACGGTTTACTCTGCAGCAATAATGCACATAGAGACAGCAGTATGAGCGCCCAGCAACCACAATAAACAATTTATTTTAAAAAACTACATGCTGTTCTGCTATATGAACTGGAATGACCAATGATCTGAATCCAACTGAAGTTATTGCAGATGTTTACATCTGACATTGCCACGCTCAGTAAGACAAAAAAACTAATCTGAGATTGTATATAGCAGTCGGTTATCACTTGGAAGTAGGATATTACGTTAGTAAGCAAACTGTTCACTGAAGAGTAATTTGGCAGGCATCAAGAGAAGTAAGTTCTAATTCTCCTCTCTGAAGTCCTTGTATTAACTTTATACTGTAGATATACTACTGACCAAAGAAATAGTCTTGCTTCAATGTTTAATTTCTATGCCGTAATGTGACAGCCTAATTATTACATACTTGGTCATGACCTTAGGTTGCGCTTTCATGTTTATATGTTTCTGGTGAGCTAGTACAAAACAGGCCACTGAGATTCTCTGTAGACTTACTTCAAAAATGATCAATTTGTTGACTTCATCTTTGTTTATCTAGCATTGGGTCCTTCTGGGTAATAGTTCCAAAGGGAAACATAAGCACCCATTCGGCCTGTTCTGAGGCATTCCAAAGCCAGTGTAGTTTTTTGTTTTTTTTAGCAGCTCCAGTTATGCCCTGGTATTGTCTCCCATTAGTGCTTACTAGGAGTTTAAAAGACCAAAACCTCCAAAGGGAGTTTGCCGGACCAGTGGACCACCGCAGTTAGCAGTGTGTTTCCATATTTATCTCCAAGACTTAGCTTGGCCCATTTAACAAACAAAGTAATTTGAGCCACAGTTATCTCTAATTTAATTATTCTATTAAGAACGAGTTTCTTATTATTGACATACTGGTCAGTCTTACTCTTTGGCTCAGCTATTTCTAAACTATTACGCATTGGAGCAGCATCTTAAAAAGATCTAAGTCCATTAGTCCATCCCGGAGATACTTACTGGCAAGGCATCAAGGTAATTGAACTACTCTGCTTGAGGCAGCAACATGACCAACAAACTAATGAAAGCTCCCTCTAAGGATCATTTATTATCAACAATAATGTAAAACGTCTTGAATCATAACTGAAACCGAGGGCTGTTTTACATACGAGCGAACATAAGTTTGTAGTTCAGCCAGTATAGCCTTTAGCAAAGATAAACCACTGATAACTGAGTCAGTGTAACAAAGCAAGTTTGAGCAGCTGAAAATACAGTGAAGATGAATGATGCGGGAAAGTACAATGAAAGGAACAATATGCATTTTTACAATTATTGCACAACTCTACTGATAAGACACTGACAAATGCCTCAGCTCTAAAAGCATCACAAGACCATTACAAGAAAAAAAAATATCTTAACCGTAGCACCATTATGAAAAGATCAAAATCCCCACATGATATTTTCCACACATTCACACATTTGGCCTCATAAAACCTTTAAATGGTATCTGGGAAGCATTTGCTCATATTATCTTCAGAGGACGTAAAAAATACAGCTGCATAAGGACATATGAATAATCAGCTTCTTTACAATTTAACCTCTGAATTTTAGACGCAAATAGTTTTAATAATAAAATGAAATATATGGCACAGAATTAAGCCATTCGACTCAAGGGGCTGGAGCAGATATGAGTGTAAAGGTTGCAGGATTGGGGTTAAATCTCAAGGATAAGAAACATTTGCCCTGCAGTTACTTATGTTTCCATTCATTATTTAAATTTTTTTCATGACCCATAAGCTAGCTTCTGGTCATTAAACTGTTAAAATACTTTGGATTTAAAAAGAGTACCTGTCTATGATGATTCATAACACTATTTTCTCGGTAATGTCCAGGTTTACCAGCTGGGAGCAGCAGAGAAACGTCATGATTTGGCACGCTGAACTATAAGAGTCGCTCAATTGGCCAAGCTGCACCCAGATTTAATAACCAAAACCTCTGTGAAACGAGCCTCCATTGGGATCTAAAAATAACTTAGCTGTTTTAATTCAAGGTGTATCAATATATCGAACATTAATTTAAACATCTGAAATAAACTGGGCCTGATTTCTTTTTCATAATATTTCATAATGTTTGTTTTGTAACTCCCACAAGAGGGGAGAAGATTCGGAGGAGAACACTGCATAAAAAAGAATAACAGAGGAGAAACTGTGACCAGTCTCTGCACTGGATTTTCCTTAGAATAAAGCCAGCTGCTTTTTTTCTTCAAGTACTCACAGGGGGGACTTTACTCACCAGCTTTCTTTTGGCTGATGTAATTA
>JAVLVB010001296.1:1733040-1748608 GCA_032876305.1 Orestias chungarensis
AATTGAGGCTGATGCATCTAAAGGTATCCTGATGATGTCAACTAAGAAAGTTTAAAAGTTTGGTGTGTTTACAAAAAACAAAACCAAAAAACTTTGGACCCTCTCTTGTTGGATACTGCTTCTCTAAAGCATTTATTATTATTATAATTACATCGTTTTTTCTTCTTGCTGTAGTATGAGAAAGCTGGAAGTGGAGGAGGAAGGGGGCGGCTCCATTGCCTGACCAGTGAAGGGGTGGAGATAAAGGCTGCATGCAGATGTGCTGCTGGCAATGGACATCTGCTCTGCAGCCCCCCACCCCGCCCCCCTCCACTTCACCCACACCTCCCCAGAGCATTGTCACAACAGGCAGGGGAACTTAAGTGTGCAGGGGGGGGGGAAGAAGGGCCCTTTGTGCACTGTTTGCATTTCAGATCCCACGTTGTTAAAACGTGCAGTCACCTCAAGAGGTCTGCTCTCAGCCGAGGGTTTGGGATTATGTACGTCGATGCTTTCTCAGAAGCATAGAGGAGAGAGATGAAGGTGTGCGGTTGTCCCAATCTGCATCGGCGTTCCCCTCTTATGGGTGGGAGCTGCGTTATAACTTTTAATGTTGACCTCTTAAAAGGAAAAAAAGATTCCTGAGCAGCAACAAAACATATGTTTCAGCTTCTCCTTGGACGTTTAGTTTAGTGGCTGAACCAAAATTGAAGATCATGGTTAAATATGTGTGTGAAAGCCCCTACTTTGCATTGGAAACCAGGGCGCCTCGTTTGCCTCGGCAGATATTCCCTGGTGGCCGGTGGATTCAGTGTACTGTGATTATGAACATGATCTGTGCTTGTAAGGATGAGCGTTGCACATGGCTGATCCGCTCCTCGGCATGCTTGTTTAGCCACGTATCATCGCCGTATCACACCAAGCTGAGTGGCTGAGGGGCGAGCGGGACAGCTGCTCAAGCGAAGCGGGAAGAATTTGATAGATTTCACTCAGGGTCCCTCCTGATTTACTGTCATGTGGATAAAAAGAACTTCCAGCGAAGCTGTAAGGAGGGAAAAATAAACTCAGTTTTGAATTCATACAATTGGTTAATCATATTCTAAGAGCTTAATACTCCATTTAACTCCATTTCAGTCATTTGGACGCTGCTGCAATAGCTCTTGTGAGCTCTTCTGAGAATTCCCATAACGGCAGCAGCTTCTAAAAGTTCCCATAGGTTTTTTCTGAGAGGATTTTAGTGTCATGTGATTTAATTGATCTATGCATTGTGGAGCCAAGGTAATGGGTGTGAAATTACTCTCTGCAATCTGTGGAAGGCAGAAAAAAAATAAATGTTAAATTTCCCCTCAGAAGCTAAGGAGGGCAGATTTCACAGTTGAAGTCTTTTGACTTTTTATTTAAAACAAAATGTCCACTTGTTCAGTTATTGAAATATGTGAATGCATATTATTCCTTTTGAAAATGCTCACAACGGTTACCTTTTTAGAGATGTTTCAATCTGCTTTCATTGGCTGTTGCAGACTTCCAGTTTTGTTCAGGTCCTGCTTACTGGTTGAAATATTTCTAAAGACAATAATCATGTCAACATTTTCTGGATCATAATTTATAATGAATTTATGGCAGATTTTCTTAAGTAGTGATGCATGGACAGAAAGATGATGGATTAACCCATCTGTATTGAGAGGAGCCAGATGAGGTGGCTCAAGCATCTGGTAAGGTTGCGTCTCGGAAACCTCTCTGGTGAGACCTGCAGTTAGACTCAGGACATGCTGGGAGTACATTTTCTTGTCTGTCCTGGAAAGCGTTGGGATATCCCCGGAGGTGCTGGTCCGACTAAGTCCAAGAGGATAATCTAAGGTTCTCCGCTTATGCTGTTTCCCCTGCAACGCCACCTATAGCGTTAGATGAGGGATGGTTCAATTTCCTTTCATCCTATGAATTAAGGAAATATAAATAGCTTTTCATGTTTTACTTTATTTTTGTCAATACTTTTTAAGAACTGGAAAATTAATTAGTCAAATCTGATACTTTCTCTTGCTTCCCCAGATGTTGTAAGATTTCTGTATGACATTAAAAAGAACAGGCATGCTTCCGAGTTTGCGCTAAAAATAATACTCTTTAGACGAACGGCTCAGAGAGGAATTAAACAAATCTCCCCATTTATGCCTCCACAGTATGTGTCCCAAGATTTTTTATTAAACTCAAAAGAGGTGTATCAAAGTACATGTTGTTTAGGGGTGCCAAATGTTTGGCAAATATATTGTTATTACAATACCACTGTACATCTCTGACGCTTGAAAAAAGCAGGAAGGGGTTCTGTGATTTTTGATTTGCTTTGCAAACTCAGGTCTGTGTACTTCCAAGTTGTTACAGAGGGAAGTTGTATTTCCACAACCCTTAACAGTTTAGCAAAACCCTCCTAAAAATGTCGTCTGTGTTTGGTGTAATTGGCATCCTGTCTTTGTGCACCTGTTTCTGGCCTGTTGTAACTTGCCCTGTTGTGTCTTTGATGCATCCCAGTGTTTGTGGTTGCCAAGGACAGTATGGAGAGTGGAATTTTGGCGCAGCAGCAGGTGTCTGATTCTCCTCGCCGATAAGTGCTGTCTTTAAAGAAAACTGGACGCTCGGATTCTCGCTGCGTGCTTGAGTGTGTGTGTGGGCATGCTTGCGCCTGTGTGCCTCTGCTGATTAGATATATTCTGTGGCAAAGAATGAATAACTCCTCAGTTGTTTGCTCTTAAGTGCAGCCAAGTAATTCTTCATACTCTGGAGGCTGTCTCTCGCTGTGCAGCTTTGTCTTACCACATTACGATCCTATGCAAGCCTGTTTGTGTTGTTGCCAATTCTGAATTATGCATTTAACTCACATCTGAGCTGCTGTAGCGGCAGGAGAACAAACGCATCATACTCCTCTGCTGTTTTTGAAAGGTTTCTTATTGAGACATTTGGGACAGTTATTCACTCATTGTTGTCAAATGTGATACGCAGCACCCTCCACACTTTTTGAGTAAATCAAAAGGCTTAGAATTAATAAATCTTTTGCTGCAGTAAAGTAATTAATAATAAGAACAATCATATCCCTAATTTTAGTAAATAACACAAAATGTCCCACGTAAAATATATATATATATATACTTATCACAATTGCTACACTTATTAATATTAAATTATTACTATGAAAAAAAAATATTTAAAATCTATTTTATCGTTGATCACTGTCGTAAAATTATTATTACTTGCTGCATGTTTCAGCCTCAGGATTGTAAAAGAGATTTGCATTTCTCTCGGCTATACTGCAAAAGAAAAAACACAAACGAACATATTATTCCAGATATGTTGATCAGGCAAAGTTGTCATGGACTTGAAGTTCCTCGTATACAGCGAAGCAAAAATAAAATAACTAAAGTCCAAATGTACTTTGCCAACACAGTCAGTAAAAAGATAAAGTTAAGACCTTACTGCGATAAAGAGTCGTATCTTGGGGTAATATTACCACTCTTCTATTATTAAAAACTAAAAGAGTTACGATGGCAACCACAAGATGCTATTTGAATGCTAACTGGGCTTTTCAGAGACATATAAAGAAAGTATTTCTGTTCTACTACTTCAAATATGGATAGACAGTCTGATAATCTCTAGAGGGACTTCTTTAATCCTTAGCATTAGTGAGAGGAGTCGAAAATTCATTGGATAGGATGTCATGCCCACGGTTAAGTATGGCGTAGGACCTGTAATGATGTGGGCATGTTGTGTTTGCAAAGCCTTCTTATACCTAAACATTTTAAAATCAAATGTGATGCCCTAAGCCAGAAAAGTTGAAAATTGATCAAAATTGTTTTTTTTTCCAGCAGACTAAGAATTGGAAACCAACAGATAAATCAAGAAAGAAAACATTCCCAACATAGACAATCAACCTTTTATGGTCATCTCATTCCCCAGACTACAACCCATTTGAAAACCACTTTTCTACTTTGTTAAGTTGTATATACCACTAAGTGCATCGCAATTTAGCTTGACTAGTCTAATGAACTTAAGGGGTTTGTCCAAAGTATTAACAGCTGGGATCCCAAGAATAGTATTTGAATGAAAGAATAGTTTAAATACATAATAGGATGTATTAAATATATTTTTAGAATCTTTCTGATTCCAGATTTTGACCCCTAGAGAAAGATATGTACAAAGTGAAGAAAACACAGCATCTTTCTCTGCAGTATGGGTGCAAAAATTAGAATTTATCTAAATTACACTCGTTATTGTAAAAAGCACATGACACTAGTGGAGCAACAGCATAGCGTTCTCTGTATTTATGATCATGGGAGTTTGCTCCCTCTGTCTGATGTAAAGGCGTCACACTGTGCGTTGATTGTTCCGTTTTCCTAATGACTGTCTATTTATCTCCAAAGAAGTCATTTTCTCACTGATGTGGAATCATGGAGTCTTCCAAAGATGGATGTTTTGGTCTTAAGTAAGCTAAAGTTACATGATTGGTGACAGTTGGGAAATTTGCCCCATAGTAGATTTTATTTATTTTTTTTGGACGTTTTATGTGTTAAATAATCAATAGGTTTTAATAATAAATATGTATAACCAGATCAAATCATGATTATGCCAGGCTTGTAAAACAAAAAAGCTTAAAGTAGAAAAAACTATACCAATAAATGACACATTATGTCCTGATCTAAAAAGCTGAGCTCATGCTGGAAACTGTTAAAAAGTAATTTCTAATGTTTGGGGACTCCAGTCACCCACATTTGGAACCATTTTCCAGTAACCATGGGAAACTGGGACACTTTCAGAGGTGTGAAAACTACTTAAAATTACTCCAAAAGTACTTAAAGAGCAGATTTATGATGCCTTCAGAAGGTCACAAAAGAACCCAGAACAAAATCAAAAGCGCTCATCTCAGTTAATAAATGTCTGGCCAAATAAAAAAAGAGTGAACATCTAGTCACACCAAGCATAGAAAACAAGAGAAAACAGAAAAAACTCACATGGTGGAGGTAATGTGATGGTTCTGGGTTGCTTTGCTTCAGTGCCTGGTTGTTAAGACATAGTTCATGAAACCATCATTTGGGCCTCTACCAGAAAATCCTGAAATATGGGATCATCAGCTCCTGACCATGGGTCAAATGAAACAAAACGAAGCTTTTGCAATGGGTTAAAGTCCAGACTAACAATGGAATTGGGATGTTGCTGCCTGGAAATGCTCCAATTTGACTCAGTTATAACCAGTCTGCAGAGAAGAGATGGCCAAAATACCTTCAAAGTTGCATAAAAAAATTCCCATGCTGCAAATGTAAAATAAATTTTACTTTTAGATTATTATATACAATTATTTAGAAATCTGATTTCATATTTTTTCTGTTCATCTCTTTTGTCGCATTGTCACATTTGATTTTCAAATCATCATTGTCTCTTCAGCATGGTTTCTATTGACCACTTTTTTTTAATTCCCCATTATCAGAGTTTTTTACACACACATTTTTTGAACTTTAATTGAACTCCTAAAAAATAAATAAAGGCAGGGATTTTTTGACCGTCACTTTTGCAGAAACTAGCAGAGACTAAGCACCATCTGCACACAGCGGGCTCCACTCGCTGGAGCAGAGGCAAAGCATTGTTATGAAACCGACTCTGCTGCTGCTGCTGCTGCTGCTTCTGCTGCTGCTACACGGTTTGTTAATACTGACAGCTAATAATGTCTTCCTGGATGACTGTGCTTTCCTTTAGCAAAAGTGAGGAAACAGAAACAAATGAAGAGAGGCAGGCAGGGAAGAACTGAGAGACTGTAAAAGAGGGATTGCTATTGTGTCTCTTTTACCGACAAGGTGATGTTTTCTCAAGAGGATTAACCTCTTGTAGGCACATAAGTGAACAGTTTTTTTTTTGCTTGTTATTTTTCTTTTAATGCTACAGTTGCTTCCTTTTAATCACACTCGGTACACGCAGGAGGGAGGTCGCATGAAGCGAGGAAAGGTGTAGCAGCAGACTCTCTGTTTGAGTCCAGCTGACATAGACGTGTGTCAGGAGAATCCGTCCTGCTGATGTTGGCGAAGCTGCAAACTGAAAGAGATGTCTGAAACGCCCTAAGCTGGCCTGGGCTGGGGGAAGAGGCGGCTGTTTGTTTGCCATTCTGCTCAGCTCCAAATTCACGGGTGGAACTTTTCTGCCTGAATTCGCTGACAGAGACAAAGGGGAGGGGGAGTAAAGGGGATGGAGATTGGAGGATTTGGGAGTCACTCCTGGGCACACAAAGCTTTGACCATCGCGCTTCTGTCCCACTGACATTTAGACATGGTGGGGGAGGAGAAGATTTCAAAGCATTTTTAAGATGTTTTTTTTTTCTTCTACTGCAAAACTGTTTTGCCACTGGTTACAATTTTCAGAGACGGCAGTCCATGAACCTTCCAACTATATGAATATGCATAATAGGTCCTCTTTTCTTCTCTGCCCTCTGAGCTGTTGTTCCTTTTTTTTCTGTCCAGAGACCTGTCGTGTTGTGTTTGATTGGCCCTGACATTTGAAAAGGTCCTTGAATAAAAAAAAAAGAAAGACTTGTTTATGACAACTGAAGAACTCTGCTTGCAGCAGAGTAAAAATGGCCTTTTGAAAGGAGCACAGCTCCTGCATATTTAAAAGCTAATGGCTCTGTGAATGTGCTGGCTAATAGGATGTTTCAATCTGGTGTGGTGGAGTATGCACACTTTTAGTATGCATGCACACTGTCTGAGTGCTGCCTCTAATAGCAGAGGAAGATGCATGAGCTCATTTTAACTTATTAAGTGGTAGTTGAAGTTTTTTTTTCTCCTGTACGTCACCAACGAGTAGATAATCTAAAAAAAAAAAAACGAATAAACACCTAAGAGAAAAAAAATTGTATTCTATTCTTGAGAATACAGCATCTGGTTCATTATCACACTAGATATGATGCGTATAAATTGTGTGTCCAGTGTTGATGAGAAATGTCAGAATACAAACAGATTTTTCAACCACTGCTCTCCACCTTAAGCCAAAAGACTTGTCAGTGATACTGGCACCCAGGACATTTATAGTATGTACTGTTAGTTATAAAAAATTTAAAAAAATATTAGTTTGTAACCGGGCAACTCAAATTACCAGCTGTTCTTTTATTACTCTGAATACTCCCATTTTAGAGGACAGCATTTAGTCTTCTCTCGTAACATTTGATAAAGTTAGTCTAAGCACTGCCATGGCTATGGGAGGATTTGTTTGCTTGTTCAATCATTTATGGGTTGTGTTAAAATTAAATATGATAAAAGAACATATTATGAACTATTTTAGTTCATTGTTAGAAAAAGCAACAACAAAGTTTCTATTTAAAATGTTGCTGTATTTCAAAAACGTCACGCCATAAATCCTTAGGTTCCCAGAGTCCGTACATCATAGATCCTCCACCCACATTACAGATTCCTGAGGTGCATTTTCCTTTCAAAACTTTAGAGCTCTTTGAGAAAATCCATAAGTTGTCAAATTTTCTGCCAAACGATTTGGAGTCAAGGGAAGAATCTGTAAAAACTGAACTTAGAATACACGTGTGTAATAAATTCACAAAAGATGAATGAAAAAGACATTTTTTCTGTTTATGCCATTAAAAAAAATGGTATGTTGTAAATGTTTATGCTGTTCTCGTTAGTCAGTAGAAAATCTTTTTTGGGATAACTATTAACCCTTTCCTATAATCAGTGAGCAGCTTTTGTGTGATTTATAGTTGGAAGAACTCCTTGCAATCACCCTAATCTTTTACCCCCTCTTTAGGTTCTCTATGGGATTAGACTTTTGAATCTTTAGCTTAGTCATAAATTATGTGAAATAACTTATTCACAAGACTTAAGACATCCAATTAATACTCCAGTTTCAGATGAATAAAAAAACAATGCTAGAATATTAATTAAAACCTGCTTATGTTTCATCTGACCAACTATTTTACAGTAAAAGTCACACGGGTAGGTTTTTATTTTTTGGGGGGATAGTAAGACAACTGCAACTTTACCTTTTTCCAACTGTCTGGGAATACTTGAAAGCCCCTTTAAAATGCTTATGACATCATTTCAATAGATCCAACACAAAGTATACCTTTATATGCATTATATTATTATTATTATTATTATTATTATCTTTTTGGACCGGTGTGGAACCGGGTCTGCATCAACGTTTGAAGCCATTCAGACATTATATTCAGAGCACCTTGTTTATAACAGGTTTTATAATCTCAAACAAGTCTCCTCTAACCTCTAACATCAACTCCATTGTGGCTCACTGGATATTTTCTGTTTCTCAGACCACTCTCTCTAATACAGTAAAGTGGTTGTGCAGTAGACTCTGAGTAGTTTAGCATACTTATATGAACCCTTCTGGCAAAATAACCATTCAAAGCCACTTAAATCCCCTTTCTTTCCTGTTTTGATGCTCGGTTTGATCACTATGTCAAACTGCTTAAATAATTCTTCCTTTTGCCAGAATTACTATTTCTGTCAACATGCAATTGAGCAGGTGCTCTTAAGATTTTATCCTTGATCTGAATATGTATTGCAACACAGAATGAAGGTGTAAAAATGTGTGCATTATCCATCCCAGTATCTAAATTTTGTATCATACCTTCTTTCATTGTTCGTGTCCTTCCTTCTTCTTTCTTTCTTTGAACAGTTTGTTTATCTTGTCCTTCTATTCTTTTTTTTCTGTCTTTTTATTACCTACAGTACCTTGTTTTTTTTCTTTCTTTTTCTCCTTCCCAGTATGTTTTGTGACAGTTTACATAATTTAAGCCTGACCATTGCACTTAATGATGAATATTTCTGTTTAATATTTTACAGTGGGCATAAAGAACTGGAAACTCTGGAAATCTGGGTCTGGAAAAATGTTTGGAAAGCCTGTTCTTACCTATTAACGTTCCTTTATACATATTTATTCCTTAATATAAGTTCCTAATCTATGTTTGGCCTTTTTTATGTTTAACATTTCCTTTGTTTTACATTTGTGTGCCAACACTAAGGTGAGGTGTGGGCAGCCTCTTTTTTTAGATGTCTGTCTCTATTCTTGCTGTTTGTTAATGTTAATTAAACGTTTGGGTTGTCAAAAGCACCCCAGTATATGAATCCTGTCAGATGTATGAAAGTATAAATTAGCATGCAAAAATACACAAGTGTCTGCACAGAGGCGGATGACAGATGAAAGAAGAATGCATGCTGTGATAAATGAACTTATTATAAGCAAGCTATTAATTCAACAAGGAGGCTAAAATTACAACACCACAACTCATAAGTGATAAAATGACAAGAGAGTTAATGTGCAGTCCATGATAGCGAATGAATGTCTGACGTAAAATATTTTTTTGCTGTTGGTGGTCATTGCTGAAATAATGAAAGACTCCTGATTCTCCCTGGGGACAGGTCACAGCCAGAAACCCACCTTGGCCCCTGTTCCCTGCCAGCCTGTTTGTGTTTTTTGGTGTTTGTCTGTAGGTGTGTGTGTGTGGGCAGCAATGTTTGACGGTGTTCTCACAGCCCAGCTGAGACTGACAGATGGAATCATTTCACACACAGACAGAGAGGCAGGATACAGGAAACTGGGGTGTGTTTAATGGTCCTGGTGCTGCTGTGGTTGGTATTAATCTAGGTCAGCGGTGTTCAGCTCATGGTAAGTTTGCCTCTGGGGCAAGCTTGGCCTTTCCTTGACCCCATTTATTCTTCATTTAGTCATACAGTCTACATGTAGTTCAAGCCGTTTTTCTTCTGTTTTGGACATACGGTATTTCCACATTACTAAACTACCTTTTCCAGCGTGTACTTCTTTAAACAGACATATTCTTAAGGGCAGAAATGGGGATCAGAGTGCTTCAAAAGGAGCATTAAACACTGTTTCTTCATAAATTGTATCACCTATTTATTTTCAGCTTTCATGTCAGCTTTTGTTAGTTTGTATGATGTGAATTTGACAAGAATTAGAGGTTTTGTGAGCTTGACCTGAGCCAGAGTTCAGGAAAACCCACCCTCTTGTGAAAATAATTTTTGTAACATTTTTTCGCCCTCTAAATTAAAATGTGAAAGTGAAAATGCTCTACTTAGGATTTCATCTCCACAATTAATTATGAGTTTAATTTACAGTTGTTGCATAAGCAGGCATCAGGTACTTTGTAGCAAATTAGTACAGAAAAAGGGATCGACCGGTTCACTTATTAAAACCTGTTCTGGTTAACCTCCACCCAAAACTATGTAAGTGTACCTAATTAGGCTAAAACTATTATAAGGGGATCAAAAAGTCACAATACTGACACAAAGACAGGTAAAATTGAAAATGTAGCTATTTGCTATTATCCTCTTTAATCATATCCAAAAAGTGACTCTTCGGTTGTCTTAGTTTCTACATCTGGCTTCTTGTAAAGCCTATTACTAATACAATAAGAAGAGTATAAAAAGGATTTGTAAATTTTTTTTTAGATTAAGTAGCTGCAGAATTTTGATCCTTACTCTCAGAAAAAAAATCTGTCTCATAGATATATTTAAATAATTTTTGTTTCTTTTTGTTCTGTGAAATCATAGATAATTAGTTAGTATCCATAATTCACTCCAAAAAGACTGACCTTGTGCAGTGGATGTATTGCACTCAGAGGGATATTTTTTAAGGTGTATGTTTTCATGTTTATGGTTTGCAATTGAAGAAAATTTAAATTTATTTTATCTGAAAATTAGAATGTTACCCAAGACCAAAGCAAAAAAGATTTGTTCAAGTTCAGTGGAAGGAAAAACTGTGTTTGAAAAAAGGTGCATAAAAGCAAAATGTGTGTCCTTGAGGGGAGTGTCTAAAAAAAAAAGAAGGAGACAGTTCATGGATGATTCACAAAGCATTGAGTGTAGGCTTCAAAGACACAGTCAGCAGTTGTAAGTAGAATAGACATATGTTGTCATATATAAATGTATTATGTTAGGAAAAAATAAATGGTAAAACAAAAGAGAATCTTAAAATTGCTACATTAATTGATGATTTGAAACAGGATGCACACAGACACCACAGATCCCCTTTTCATTTTGCGCGAACCCCTGAAATCGACATAATGCTGCTGGAGTATTATGTGCAACCAAGTCTTTTGATATCCTGTTCACTTGTTGGTTCTATGATTGTTTGTGTGAATTAGTTGTAAGTAGAAGCTCATCCAAACCTCCTATTGTCAGTTTTGTAAATTTCAGAAAAGCATTGTCTCTTTCCTTGATTGATATGCTGGCCTGAGGTCCCTGCCTTCACATTGTCTGTAAAGAGGAAAATAGAATGGACAGATGTATTACCACAATAAAGGCAACTTGGACAAAGCCTTTCACCTGTCAGCTTAGGTAGTAGAGATTTAGATTGTCTTATGCATGTGTGTGTCTCTGTCTGTATTTGTTTTTGTGCACAATGTTGAATGTGTTTTACATGCAAGATATTTAATTTATGTCTTATGGCAGTGGAGATTTTATGACAGACCTTGTTTTAGTTAATTTGATGTGAGGAGCTGAAGAAGAGGGGGATGGTTAGGTGAGTGGGCGAGCGGGCCCAAAGCCTGAGTGACTGTGGCTATCCTGCACAGTAATATCACCATTTGGCTATTCCCAGTGACTTTAATAAAACGACATTGATACATAACCGTCCAATAGCCATGGTCAGCAGTTGTATCGCTGCATTATTATTTTATTTAGAACAAGTGAAGGACGGAAAGTGAGAGGAGGAGGGAAAGAAAAAGTGGATTGATGTAGAAGAGAAATTGGGAATGAAAAGGATGCTTTGTGCCCAAGGCTAACGGCACATGCTAAATAAGGTAAAAGGAGGTAGTCCAGATAGATTGTGATAGTGACGGCAATAAGCGGTTTAATTGTTGTGGCTGGTGTGTTTTTAAGATTTTTGTTATGCTTGTGTGAGTAGTTGACTAGATATGTGTGGGTAAATCTTCTTTGTGTATAAATGTGCTATGTCTTAAAGTTGACAGTTTATTGATGGACAAGCGAGAACAGCACAAAAATAATATTACACTTCATTCTATTGAAACCTCCTATATTAATTACACATATTTATATATCATTTTTAGAATTTTCTTTTTCCTAAAAAGGGTTTTGGCTTGCGATTATTCTGATTATATTAGTTTTCTTCTTTCAATTTGAGAAAAAGAAGTAAAGCAAGCACTTTAGGGCTTGCAGCAATGTGGAAAAATTGGTGAAAATTGTTGACTTATACACAATTTGTGAAAGAAATAAAACACAAATATTTGTCTTGTTTGTGTGTTTTAGAAAAAGATTAATGATGCAAGAGGCATAAAATAAATGCCCATCTCGCTATGCAATGTACTCAAAGGCCCTTATCAGCTGATTTACAATGGAGTAAGTTTATTACTTTTTTAACGTAGTGATGTACTTAGGTCGACTACGGAGACTGAGGAGGCAACTAATATACTTAAAATGTAAAACATTTGCTTGGCCAAAAGCAGGATCTCTACACTGAGTTCAGGCTCCACGACTGCTGTCAGCTCTGCCTTAACCCTGACACGCCCCGTCAAAGTGTGGGGTGTCAACAAGTCCCCACAGGAGGTTAGTGAATAGCTGGAGCTCAGAGTCTGATTGTGTTTGTGGGTTTATGATGGACATATTTAGTGAGAGAGGCTAAATTTTACATGCATTTCTTTGTGTCTGTCCTACTTTATCACATGTGCTGTTTACTGCACAAATGTTTGTTGACATAAGAAAAGCTGCTCTGAAATTTCCTACCTTTCAATACCTAGCTCTACTTGTATTTAGGTCCTTTATCAATTATTTTTTTATTTTCCTATATCTAATGACTGCTTCTGAGAAAATATTGTTCCTTACTTTGCTAAATAAACCGCTGTGAGCAGAGGTGGGATCAAGTCATTATTTTGGAAGTCACAAGTAAGTCTCAAGTCTTTGTAGGAACATTCTTCAAATAATAGGAAACAAAAAACAAATGCAAATGTAATCAATTACTTAAAAGTGCTGATTTTGTATTTCTATTGCATTTTGTGTTACTATAACTACTTCCGCGGCAGCTTCTGTCCTGTTTGGGGAGGTTCAAGAAATACATAAACTTTACAATGAACAGGGTGGTGCTTTTTATGTCAGGGCTCTAAGCTGTATTGCATTTTTAAAAGATCAAATTAGCCAAAAGTCTGTCAGTCCTTTGTGCATGATGGGGACGTACTATGATGCCACCATGGCTGAAAACTCGCTCCACTGGATATACATATATACAGTAAATCTATCTATCTATCTATCTATCTATCTATCTATCTATCTATCTATCTATCTATATATATATATATATAGATATATATATATATGCGTATGTATTTACTGTATATATGTATATCGAGTGGAGCTAGTATGTCTTTATAGGTATATTACATATATAATAATATATAAATATTCTTATATTAATATTATTGAATATATTTTTAATTAGACCAGCAGCAGCTATGTTTCAATGTGTAATGGTTTTCTTGTTATTACTTCCTGCTTCCTTTTGTTTCCCATGATGCTTAGCTGCATTTTTGGTAACTTCTGTGACACCATGAATGAAATGGAAGTTTGTCATATTTAACTGCCTCTTGCGTTCAATAGAAGCTGTTTATGGGTGTTAAACTTGATTAATCAATAGTAATCATTGACAGGTATAATTCAAATGTATCACTCACATAATAGGGCAAGCTTCGCCATAAACACTGTTTTTGAGCTTTCATTAAGATTCCCTGAGGGGCCAAACTAGCGCGTCTGTAGCAAGCTCGGCACAAGTGTCTGTAAAGCCTGCCGCGCAAATAGAAGAGAGGGAACCCGTATCTAACGGGGAAACGTGAATCCAAATAACGTCACATCTGTCCTGGTGAACGACTACAAGGAGAGCTGGCCTTCGAGGCAGCTAACGAATTATTGCTAGTCTGACGAAGAAAAAAAACTATACAATTTGAAAACTTTGCTTTTAGTCCCCGGCAGGCACAGCTGACTCTATGTTTGACAGTTTGTCTTCGTCGTAAGCCCTGCAATTTGATTGGTTGACAGTTCATAACCACGTAGGTCTAATCTGATTGGATGTTGTGCTGCCGGCACATAGCAACCACAGATGAAAGAGAGAGCGGCCCGTGTAAATACAGTTTTTAAATCTATGAGTTTTTGAGAAAAATAGCAAGTCTTCTCAAGTCAAAATGCTCAAGTCCAAGTAAAGTCACGAGTTATTGATGTTAAAAAACAGCTTTGTATTAATTTCACATTCAAGATGAAGCAACAAATGTGATGTATGGGAAACAAAAGATACATTGCTGATCTACAATCTGTAGGTCATTAGGGTCAGTTCCAGAAAAAATTAGCAAAAGCTGCTTTGTTATCCGCAAAAACACACACATGTCAGATAGGCCATATTTCCCCTTCTCTTGCCTCCTGCTTTGATTTTAATGCTGCTACATTAGTGTGACTTGTTTCTGAAGTTAGAAAGTGTTTTTTCATGCTTCTGAATCATTTTTACGTATAGGTGTATAGTTATCACACGGGGAAGTACTTCATTCATTTAAAAATGCACATGGAGTTATTCAACAGGTGCAACAATGCCACATAGCTCTTAGTGAGGCACTTACAGTACTCTTGACATTCCCCGTACAACCTGGTTAAGTTTAACTGTTTCTAAATGAAAAGAACTACACTTCAGAAGTGAAAACATGCCATGCTTCAAAAACACACCTTTTATGAACTTGACAGATTGCTGCTCCTCCTATTTACCGAGCAGTGATTTGGTCGGCAATGCAAGAAGACTATGATTTCTCACAGAACAAACAGATGAGCATCTACCATGCTTGTGTTATCTAACTGTAGACCGACAATGTAAAATAAAGGCTAAAGAGGTCTTCTTGGGAACCTACAGTTCACTGCAGGTTGTACAGAGCACAGCGGGTGGATTAAATGCAACAAAGACAAGAGAGATTTTAAAGTTACATAACATTTGCAGATACACTTTCCTTTCAGCAGTTACAAATACAGTACTTAAAGTTAAGGGGATGTATTAGCCCGCATAGTGACAGGCCGGAGTAAATCTATAACCGTGAATATCGGAGGTTTTGCATCACTCGGATTCGTCAGCTCTGCTTTGATCATGAACTGGTTTCATTCTCAGGCTTGTCAGGGAAGCTGTGAACATGTCTGCCCGACCACAACTAACACAGTTAGGCGGTCCCAGGAGCTTGCATATTCTTGTCGATTTTCTTTTTTGTCTGTGTGTTTGTGACTTTCCCTTCTCTTCACGCTCCCTCTTCTCCAGCTCTAAGCACATATATTCTCTCAGGTCAAACCCTTTATTGTTAGGTTACATAAGAGCACTTAGTCAACCAACAGTCGGGCTGCGACGGCGCTAAGGGCTGCAGGATAACCGTACTTCCTCTTTGGCACTTTGCTGGCTGAGAGCTGTTTTAAGTTGCTGTTGACTTTTCAACCCACTTAGTGAAGTTAACTTTTTCTCACATTTGAAAACATAGAGTTCACCTCCTTGCAGTAGTCATACCTCTTGAAACTGTTTATAGAAATTAATACATTTTTCTTAGCTTCTGTGGGTTGCT
>JAVLVB010001296.1:1750891-1774399 GCA_032876305.1 Orestias chungarensis
GCTGCAGGATAACCGTACTTCCTCTTTGGCACTTTGCTGGCTGAGAGCTGTTTTAAGTTGCTGTTGACTTTTCAACCCACTTAGTGAAGTTAACTTTTTCTCACATTTGAAAACATAGAGTTCACCTCCTTGCAGTAGTCATACCTCTTGAAACTGTTTATAGAAATTAATACATTTTTCTTAGCTTCTGTGGGTTGCTGTACCTTTATTTAAGATTAGGTTTTTGCTACAGTATATCAATTATAAGAACATTTTTGGAGCATTTGGTCGCAGCTGCACTGCATTAACATGAATTTTATGTATTTCACTAGTATAGAAAACACTCTAGTTGGTATAAGCAATGCAGCTGATCTTTCAGGGAGTTTAGCACTATGGCATATAAGCATCTGTGGGATTACTTACACGGGTAAAAAAGTGTCACTAATGTATTACCTGTTATTGCTACCTCTGGCAAATGTGTGTAGAAAGCTTTAAAACAATTTATAATTTATTATAATTTGATAATATCTCAATGAAGAATTATGTAAAATTATGTGAAAGAACTATTTTTGACAAAATCACAGGTCATGAGAATATTAGTCTACATGCAAAACGACAGCATATAGCCTAATTGTACGTTTTGGAGTGGTGGCTGTTGCTTTTTCACCGGTTTCAACCAAGGGAAACACAGAGAAATACAATCAAACACACTTACATTCCTTTATTTAGAAGCCTCAGTTTTCAGAGAGTTTACAGGGAGAATATACATACTCTATACAGAAAGACAGTTTGAAGTAAAACCCAGACTTTTTTGCTACAAGGCAGCAGTGCTAGCCACCAGGTTTCCTGCAGGTTTGTCAAATCAATTTGGAAAGGTTTATATTACTTGTGTTTTTTAGGAACTTCAGAAATGTGTATGTTTTTATCGAAAACATTAAGAATCTTGTTTTAATTTAAGACCACCTGTTGTTCACTCACAGCTTTTTCATATTACTTTTTTTTAAGCCGTTTTGGGGTATTATTAGGGCAGCTTTCATGTCATATTTTGTGAAAAATTCAAAGTTTTTAGAAAAGTTGTCTTCTTTCCATGTGGATTTTAAGTAAGTATAGAGATTTGACTAGTAAAGTTGACCTTCATGCTCATTCATTGGCTTTTGCACTGCAAGCACATTCCTGCATCTTTAATTGGCGCATCATGCATTTTTCAAAGAATGTAAGTGATGTTTTACTTTGCATAATTTAGAATTATGCTTCACCCCCCCCCATATGTCGCTTTAAGTCACAGTTTATTTGGATTGTGCTGTCCAAAGGGGGCAGCTATGTAGATTAGTTTTACAATTACTACACTACACAACGGTAAATGACACAATTTTAGTTATATTATTGTGATACTCACTAAAGTAAAAAAATAAATAAATACATGAAGTGAATATTTTTTCCCCTGTTTCCTTTTATTTCAGATATAAAACATCAACAAAATAACTTCTTCTGGATTGGAGCCTTAAACCTGAAATCCAGAGAGGAGAGAGCGTTCACATTTTGGACAGAATGGCCCTGGTAGAGAAACATAAAGTGAAACGGCAGCGTCTGGACAGGATCTGTGAAGGCGAGTTATTCCTTCTATTTGCGTGAATTGATGATTTTGATTGCATACGGTGTCAAACGTATTTATTTTTTGTCTTTAGCGCTAAATGTCTGCAACTCGTTTTTTATCCTGCAGCTACAAACTCATTCTTTTGAATGAAATCGTCTAAGGCTGCGGGCATAATAGGATGGATACCTAGTAGAGCACTAGCGTGAGTGTGCGGATGTGTGGGAGGAAAAGAATACCTGGTTGAAAGTCAAATGCGACCTGAGTTTGATGTTGCCAGATTGCTGAAGAGATGAAGAAAGGCGGTTTGTAATGAAGCGAAGCATTCCTTTGGGTCCTTGGATTATAAAGAGCTGTCAGACGGATTCATGTGCATTACTGCATTTATATATTTATGTGTTTTACGCATATTGGAACACAAAAAAATACATTTTTTCTTAATATCTTAACAGGAAGTGTGTGTGCGCCTGGTTTGTTTTTCACTGTTGCATAAAAAGTATCCTTTATATTTTCTGTTCTATAGTTTTTAGCTACAGTGCTTCTAGTGACCCCGACTCCATGTTTCAGGTATTATTTCTTAATTTATTAAGCTTGACAAACTTGAATTTAAATAGAGAACTATTATTGACTTGTTTTGGTCAAATCAAGATTGCTCTGAATGGTTGACCGCATATTAACATACAGCATATTAGGATTAGTGATCTCTTCATTTAAGGACCAAATCCTAAAATGCTTGATCTAATATTTTGATTGAATGAAAATGTGGGGTATTGTGTGGCATTTAAATCAGATGTGTAAATTCTGTTTTGGTCTAAAGAAAATATCTTAATTTTTAGGTGGTCTGTTTATTACTTGTTAGATTATACGGTACCCTGGCCCTCCGTAACAGGACAGATTTAAATATAATAAATCTGCAGCAAATGCAACACTAGCTGAGTTGTTAAAACTGCATTCAAACCCATGGTTTCCATATTTTTGCGTGGGCTCTCTCCCGGTACTCCAACTTCCTCAGACAGTTGGAAAAATATGCATATTTCTCCTTGGTGTGAGTATTGTCTGTGTATTTAACCTGCCTCACAATCAATGATCGCTCCATAAGACTAGACCCCTAAATTAATGGAGGCTAGTTTAATGTCAGCTGTTTCCATTTTGGAGTTCTTTTTTAACTATTTTGTATCAGTTTATTTATGCTTAAGATTTTCTGATTCTTAAGTTTACAATTAGTTCTATATATGTTTTAATTGTAATATATATTTTTTGACTGTGTAATATAATCAGAATTAATTACTTGAGTTCTCAATTCCTGTTCCTAACGGATCAAACCGATGCAATGTGTGACCTCCTTTTGGTGGATTTCGTTACAAATCAGAATTTCTTTGGCCTATGAGGAGATAATGTAAACTTATTTTAATTCCTTATGTTCCAAGAAGCACATTTTGAGCCATTTTGGGACATACATCTCGGAAACACACTCAGCACATTATGGGAACCAGTTCCTCAAGATTCCACCATTTTTGAGAAAATCTCACCTCAGCCTAAACCCATCCCCAGCTCTGACCTTTCATCTTAATGCCAGGGGCTGTAACTGATAAGACTTGTCAATAATCTAACAAACTTATTAAAATCAGACATTGTAATACCTTCACCCCCACTCCCACCCCCCCACTTTAAGCGTTACATGTTTTTAACTTTTTTCTCTCACATGTTGGAAAGTTATTTTCGGTTTGGAAAGTTTTCCTGGTACTAATTACATTTCAAAACTGTGGACACAAAGGATAGGGGTCTGCGCATTTACTTGACCTGCTAAATTTATCATAATCACATAGTCATGAGAATAATTGGTGGTTTTCTGTTTAAATAGAATACATTTTATCTTCCGATCTTTAATTTTATAACGCTTTTGTGAAAATGTCCTAAAACCATTAAATCCCAATACCTTTACACAAGGTTGTCTCACCAGTGTCCACTCAGATAAATATATTTAGATTTTCCATATATATTTTTTATTGTTTACTGTCACTTTCTATGTTGTTAATTTTTTCATACTTAAAAATTATTATTTTTTAGTTAAAATTAAGGGAAATTCTCTTTCCAAAGACTTCCATAATAAATATTCATTAGTAGCTTTTACACCTTTATGT
The DNA here is from genome assembly GCA_032876305.1 of Orestias chungarensis. Lineage (NCBI taxonomy): Eukaryota > Metazoa > Chordata > Actinopteri > Cyprinodontiformes > Cyprinodontidae > Orestias > Orestias chungarensis. The sequence continues at coordinate 1,754,603 of JAVLVB010001296.1, forward strand.
CAATCACATTATATGCTGTCAGTTAACTGTGATGTTATTCTTCATTATGCATGATTTATCATTTTACAATGAGCCGGTTTAGACTGAAGTTAAATTTAATCTTCTTTATGCTGTTTAGTATTATTGTATCAAATAACATCTCTCCACTTAGTTCATTTCTGAGGAAAATGTCACTTCGACTAAATCATACATTCCTAAATGCAGTGGTGATGCTGCTGTTTCCCTTCTCAGAATGAGAGCCACATGTGGCATCTTAAAACTTTCCAAACCACCAGAACATATTTGTTAAATGCAACAAGGATCTTACGCTGTCTAAGCAATATGTAAAATCAAATAACAATGTTTCCCTCGCTGCCGCTGACATTTTCTGCAGAACCCATCTCTCATATCAACAGTGAAGTCACTCCTCTAAAGAGGAAGGGGACTTTTTTTATGGTGCAGTTAGTCACTGCAGTTGCTCTTAAAAATGTGTAGAAGAGGGTGATTCACATCAGTGAAGTTTAAAGATCAGAGAGTGGTGATTCACAGCGTTTTCACAGTAGCATTAAATCCACTCAGCCATATAAAAAAAACGGGTTATTTTAAAACCAGAGGCATGGGGTGTTCTGCACCATAATGTCAAAGACACTCACCATTATCTATAAACAGACTGAGGCATGAAATTCGAATCAAAGTTCATACCATGCGTATTGACAAACACAAGAACGTTACGGAGTGATGGTGATTGCGCCGCGGCCATGAAGCCGCCGAGACTGCGAGAGCAGCCTCCCCTAATTTCCATTTATCATCTGAGGAGAAGTGTGTCAATCCAATAGCTGGTTCCCAGCGGCGCGCATTGATTACATCTCTGTGATGACTGGCCAGCAGTTACGTGTCCATCGGCCCAATCAAATTCGACATGTTGTTGGAGGTTCTTCTGCTCGTTTCTTGCTAAGAACTCAAATTAATTCCATCAAATGTACTTTTTAAATTTGCACTAGTAAATATCTGCACCGTGACCACACTTGATAAGGGGTAAACAACCCCAGTTAGCAAACTTTACTTTTCTGTTTCAGAACATTCACTCAACTGCTAAGATATTTTTTGTCCTCTACAGAAATGCATAATTAGTTAAGTATCTGTACTGCAAGTTATTCCAAACTAAACAAAATATGGTAAAGATGTGACTCAAGCTGGGAGCCCTGTGGTACTCCATAACTCAGGGAGTTCCACTTCCAGGCGTTTCACTCGGTCATGTTCAAACAGTGAAACATCTTTCAGTTGCATGTAGGACATCAGGGGATCTTAAACTTTACACAAAGCATTCTGGGTAAATAATGTCTATTTTTTAAATTTAGGCTAAACATTTTTAACGTTAGCAAACACGTTAAACATCACGAGTAATAAAAAAAGAGGCTAAATCTGTGTAACTGGAACCGGAGTGTGTTTGCGTTGACATATATCTTATTATCAGATAATTATGAGGCAAATTGGGGCTTTCCACGGGAAATTGCTGTAACAAGTAAAATGGACATGTTGGACACAGCCTAGATCTTGTGATCTGTCTATTTAGCAAACAACAAACCATTGTTTGCGGCCAGGGAATATGACATTTGCTGCACATAACAAGAACTGAATTTATTTAGCTTAAAAATCTTCTTTTTTTTTCATTGAAAAAATATTCTCATTTTCCCTTTAAAATAGAATCCTGGAAACAACATCAAACCAATATGAATCATTTTCATATATTTGTTGACATGTGACATATATCTTGTATGATTCAATGGAAAACCATAGATACGTGTCAGGGGGAGATATGATGAAAAGAATAAGCTTCAGTGACCTTGTTGCATAAGTGTGTACATTTTCAAACCATTATTTAATTCAAATTCAGTATTCAGTCTTCCTTGATACATGTCGGCATTCAATTGCAAAAAATCTTAGCATAAGTTTCAAAATGTTGAAAGGTATCAGTCGAGCTAAGTTTCCTAAAACATTCTACAGCGTCATCTGTAATTCATGGTACAATAATAACTGCTTATCTGTAACCGGAGGAGGATTCTAAATGTTTAATGAGACGATTCTAAGAAGCATAAACCTGTCATGTGGCTGACATTAAAACTGAGGGAGCTGGTTGGATTTCTTCTTAATAAGGTTGTGCTCTTCATTTAACAACAATCTCCGGTATTGCCCATAAGTCTGCATAAAGGGTTAGGATTTCCTGGAAGCATTTGTTTCCAGACAAAACATCCGCACTAAGCCAAAATAATAATAATGATAATAACAATGAAAACAAGGTTCTTAGAATGTTTTTACTCCACTCTGAAACATGCCGTTTGCAACATTTCTGAATGAAGTAGACATGTCAAGGCTGATAAAATGTAAATAGTTCTTAATATAAGGCTGTTTTGAATGCTTCCAACCACTCAACATGAGTTTTACCTTCTTTGCCATTGAAGACATTCAGTGTGGAGCAGTTAAATTGAATCCAAAAGTCCACATTTATTACTGGTTTGGAAAACCTGGGTGTCAAACATTTGAAATAAAATGCCTATTCTAAATCTCGCCTCCAGCAGTTTTTTTTTTTTCAAAATCAGTAATTAACACTGAATCTGATTCAATATATTTTGCAAGTCTAATTTTTCCACAACCTCTTTAGGTCTCCAACAGAAAGCTCAAGATAAGTAGAAATAATTTTTTTAGCATCATTTAGAGCCTAAACATAAAAAAAGGACTTTATAAGAAATAAAAAGAGTTATGGAACAGCTTAACTAGCATCCTAAACAAAATCTGAAAGACAAAATGTGGGGTCAACAGGAGAGAGCAAACGATAGAGATGTCATCACAGTTTGATAGATTTGGAGAACTTTCATAAGTCAAAGGTGAAATAGAAAAAAAATATATATATATTTAACTATTTGTTAATTTAGGACCGATGGAATAATGTAAAGGTTGTTGCAGCTTTTTGTATTTCCCCCCTAACTGTCTTTGTCTTTGTATTAAATTATACAGAAATCAAATAAATTAAATATATATTTGAGCTCAAAAAATAATTTTAACATGTGACAAAAGTGACTCAACCTCGCTGGTGAATAGCAATCTGTATTCTATTGATTGCTTACCAAAGTGCTTGCAAATTCTTCAAGAAAGCTTGTAGGAAAACGGTGTAGTTACAAGAGCCCATTCTAAGACATTTAGTGGAACTGCTGCTTCTTGTGTGTGATTGATAAGGTGCCAACCAGAGTGTACCAAAAATAAGTTAAATGAGACAAACATCTGCTCCCAGATCCTCTGCCCGCTCCCCTGGTCTTCCTTCCAACTCCCTTTTTAGTCTGTTCTTCCTTCTGTCCGCTCCATCTGTGTACACAGCATGCATTTTTGGCTCAGGTGGTGTTGCAAAGTCGTTGCCATTTAGCCAGAGCTAACCGACTGCTTCAGGCAAGGATGGTAAGTGAGAAGTGCTGCGAGGTTATGTAGGTCGCAGGATAAAAGGCCGCCCTCCCTCCTGTCCTCTCAGCTTTTGGCTTGTGATTGGATTCAAACACCACAAGGTGGGGTAGTGGAATATGTCATGAGGAGTTGTGTGGGTTGCAGTTGACGTGGAAAGGCTTGATTGTGCATCATGTTTTTTTTTGTCTCATTTGAAATTGAATTTAAAAAGTCACACTAAAATAAAATAAAGACTAGTATTTGTTCTAACCAGACCAAAATTAGAAGGAGATTGAGGGAGGTAGGAGGGAAAAACTGTTCCTGATGTTATCTGGTCTTTGCTTCCACTTCTCATTTTTTGGCATCCAGTTTTGGTATGAAGTCATCGGAGTGGCGTTTGGATCAGTTTCTTCCCTCTTCCCATGAAACCACAATCCACACCAGTGGGCCTGTTTCAACCTCCCCTCAACAACTTTTCTTACAGACTGTAAGAGAAAGCAATGATGAGACAAACAAACTAAATCACATATTTATTGTTTTTTTTCTGTTTTAGGGCAGCTGAATTTTATTAGAAGTATTTCTAGTTTCTAAATCACAGAATAAGAGAAACATTGTTGTATTACATTAAAATCTGAAACTTACATGCATTTCTTTTCAGTTTAATAGAACTGCCTTTAAAGTTTGTGACTAGGGTCCAACTTTTTGGGTATCTTTTCAGAATCTTCTTACAAGTTTGCTGGAATAATCATCATCACAAACAGTTGTTTAAAATTTGAACTTTGTTTTCCTTTGGCCATTTCTTAAGTAGTTTGACGGTAAGCTTTGGTTCATTTTCCCTTTGACACATATGTTACCAGACTTTATGTCCTTTCTGTCTGAAGATATTTCCAAGGATGTCATCTATATATTTTTAAAGTGTATCAGTTCCTTTTCTCCAATAACATCAGGGCAAAAATGTCAATTAATGCCATCAAAATTTAAAGGATTTGTTTCTGAGCGTACCTGTAAAATTCTGGCTATTTCTGTTACTTTTGATGAAATGGATTCTTCCTCTCTGAGCAGCTGTTTAGGACTAGAATAGGTGACGAGTACATTAACTTACAAGCTGACAAAGTACCTATTTATTGAAACTTTTTTTGTTGTTGTTCGGTGATTGATACATACGTTTTGCACATTTTCCTGAAGTGAATGATGGCAGGAAATTCCTATATTCGTAGTTGCTTAGACTTATTTAAACAGATTAACGTGGGACCTCCATGACTTTAAATGCACTTAAGGATGAGAAAGACTTGCAGATGTTAATAATTCTTTCCTCTCCTTAATATCTTGGTTAGGATATTTAGATTTCCCCGTAATGTCACACAAAGAAACTGCATGGTTGAAGTTTTGCCTCAAACAGATCTAAAGTTCTGATTAAGTTTACAAAAAATACGAGTCAAAAGCTTGTGGAGCCATGACATCATCTTTAATAAAAAGATAGATTGTGTTTATAGAGTTTGTCTTATTTAATGTAACATACTGAGAAAAGGTTTTATGTTGTTTAAAACGGTGTATATTTACTTGATTTACATTGCACATGGTTAAATTGTTGGGTTTGCTACTATGATTTTTGGCGTTAACTCGCTATGAATTATTATAATGGCCGGTGGCTTTCTTGGATCAAAGAAAAGACGGAAGGGATTAGGGGTGTAACATAGGCAATGCAGAGGAATCGCTCCAGAAACAAAGAGTCCAGTTGTTTTAGGTTAACCTAACATGTATAGACCATTTATTTGCTATAAAGAGGCTTTTAGAGAGAAATCTTCTTACTAGGTTAAATGCAGTAGCTATGTACATACTATCTGTAAAACCAACCATTTACATTAATCTGACCGTATTTTTCTCTGCAGCAATATTGGTGTTGTAATTACAATTTCAGTTAGAACCTTATTGCTACATGTTCATGAATATGCGTTTATCATTCGAACCGTGTTTTTGCTATTTGATGCGTCACACTAAAGGAGACAGTCGTTTCTGTTGAGGGCCAGCGATCACTTTGAGTTAGCATGTGATTGTTATTCATGTATGGGCAGCAGGCCAAGGCTTTAGTGAAGGATTACACATGCGAATGAAAAGGGATGTAAATGAAGGACTGCAGTCCCTGCAGTGGTTTGCATGCCAAAAGACGAGCTGAGCAGGGTCGAAAGGCTGCGAGGCTGTTTATCAATTTTTAAATCAGCTTGTTTAGTATGACTTTTTGGAGTCAATAACGTATAAGGAGTCTGAACTTTATACAAAATAAGAAGTGTCTGTACATAACTGGGAAACCAAACAAATGATACCGTAAAAGAGTTTATATAACCTTTAACCTTTTTTACAATTTTTTACATTCAAGCACAATGTCGACTGTAATTTTTAAATGATTGAAAATTCAAATGTTATACGTGTGCATTTATAGGCACCTCTCCTTACCTTGATATCGTCAAAACGGATCATAAAAAGATAGAAACAACACGGAGATCAGTGTAACGGTTAGAAGAGCTGCTGAGATTTATGGCTCAGAATCTGTTGTTGGGACAACTTCACATTACTATTAATCATGCCAAAAATGTGACGTTTGTTAAAAAAGTGGTAAGCTAGTTGTCAAAATACTGTACAACAATAAATGAAAAACCACTGTTATCTGGTATGAAAGATAAAGGCTAAGGTATGAACAGGTTAAGGCCCTGTGTGTATTGCATTAAAAAAGTTAGGTGCAAACATTACATTTGACCACTATTTCAGTTTTATGATTAATGTTTCCTTAGAAATTTGCTGTCTAAAAATGCTGAATAGCATTCCAATATCTGATTAATTCAGTTGACATTTTAAGATTTTTCAGAGCTTCACCACCACCACGTCTAATTCAGTTCATAGGCTCTTTAAGCTTCCACTAGGGCAAAAAACTAAAGTTCTGCTTAATAAATAATAATTCATAAATCCTTCCTTCACATTGATTTTGACTTTGCATGCTCTGACTGGAAAGAAGTTCAAATAAAAATGTTGCTGTCAAACATTGTATAACTTAAGACAAACACAGGATGTGTGCATTTATTTATAACATTTATGTCTGTGATCCTGCAAGAAAAAACTCACAAGAGCCTAAAAGACAGCTCATTCTATAATCTCTTCCTACACTTATTATGCACCATTGATTTAACAAGATATTTGTGTCCGCAAATAATTATCTTGTACGCATCACAGATTATTATTCTCCTTTCTCAGAGGAAATTTAATTACATTTTGAATTTAAAATAGAAGCCATCATCTATAGCTGCATTAACATTTGTGACTAGATTTGGTACAAATGGACACCACTTCTGGATACATTTGTTTTCATGCGTGACTACACAAGAGGAAATAAGAAACCAAATTTATATTCATATTAAATAATAAATAAATAAAGATTTCCCTTTGACTTCATGCATAAGTATGGGTCACCCAAAAAAACAACAACATAAAATCGTAATTGGAAAAAGGGTAGAGCTGTTGTTCTGTTTCTTGTTCTTGTTGACTAACAAACGGTTTTGAAAAGCAAAGGTACTTTGGATTAAACGCTTCTACAGAAAGCCCCATCCCCCCCTCTATAACCATATGCACATACAAACCCCCTTAATGCCTTAATGTTCTACTTTTTATAAAAAGGGAGTAAATCCAGATTACTTTAAGGGAGAACGATCAGATGAGATTTATTGAAATAGGGGCGTGGGGAAAAAAATCTTAATAAACTGAGGATGAATGAAGTTAAAATTCGAAATAGGGTTAACAAGAGTTAAGCTCTGAATTTAAAGGTTTTCCATCCACTTCACAGAGCACACAACAAGGGATGTCAAATAACAGTTTACAATTTTCCCATTACCTGATTATTTGTTATTGTTTAAAGCCTTGCGGTTAATTTACAGACAGCAGGTCTGAATAATCTCAAATCATGTAAAGCAAAGCTGTAACAGACAGTATCAAGGACATATCAGAGCGTGTTGGCCAGCAGTTGCGTGGTGGCTCTGCTGCAAGCATCGGGCCTGAGGGATTAGAGTCCAATCAGACTGGATTTGATGTTTACTGACAGCACATGGGACTTAGCTGAGTGGACGGTATTTCATTTGTTTTCAATGAACCTTGCCTAGCCTCCCCTCCCTGTGCTGGTAATCAGATGGAGCTGAAACCTGTTGAACGCCACACATCATTTGCAACTTCAGGTAGGTGTCTGAAGGAAGATGAGGATGCGGAGGAGGGGGGCAGGTTAGGGGCTGCGCAGGTGGTAATGGGTATCAAAAGTAGTATTAGATTTATTTTCATTACCATCACCAGATCTCCTAACTCGTTCATGTGACGCCACAGAAGGAAGTGGAATTAAACAGGCTTTATTTGGATGTAATCCTCCATAGCAATCGGCAGAGCGAGTAAAATGTCCCACTGAAGAGAGAGATAAACCGTTCTGGATTAGTACAAGCCCCAGCCCACCCCAACCCATAACCCAGCCTATCCTCTTTTTTCTTCTTTTTTGACCTACAAACAAATTTGGACTGGCTATCTTGAGCTTTCACCCTGTGATCAGGTCTTCCATGGAATAACTCACCTCTACAGTGTTCGTGTTGTTTTGTGTGAAATGGATGCTTTTGTGTGTGGTGTCCTCTTTCCTGTTGCACAACAAGTCAGCAGAACCAGGGATTAATTATTCAAGGATTGCCAGCTGAAGGGGGAGTCATCTGATAGCTGGGACTTATAAAAAGCTATGATAAGGTGAAACCGTACTCTTTGTTAGATGTTCTTTTCTGTGTGCGCTTGCTTTAAGCTTCCATTTGTTTCTATGTTTGATGCTGGAGAACTGAACTTTTAAATACTACCAAAATATTTTTGTTGTTGTTTTTTTTAATCTGATCTCTTAAGATATTTCCTTTTTTTGTCAATGCTTGTTACGAACAAACAATTGGGTCTTGGACGCTCCCACAGTTGGGACACATTAGGAGGGAATGAGGGTCTGAGGGAGAGGCAGTGTGACAGTGTGTACGACCAGCAATCAAGAGTAGCAGGCCGACGGAACTCCGTGTCGTACGTGGAGGGAGGAGGCTGGTACGAGGGTCCACCAGGAGTGCATCCCCCCGATCAGGATTTAAAACGAGCTTCATATTCCTACCAAGACTCTTCCTACGGACAAGTTTACACAGACCAGCACGACCAACGCAGGCTTAGGAAGACCTCTGTTCCAGACATAAACCACTACGAACGGGTACCAATGGCTCACCGAGCTTCAATTCCACATCAAGAATATTACCCTCCTGACCCAGTCATGACTCCTCGGCCACCTGAGGGCGTTTACAGGACAGAGCACCAGCCTCCGCCACTTCATCCTCATCAACTCAGCAGATCAGGCTCACATTTTGGAATGGCTCCTGGGGCTCGTGGTGTCTGGGATCAAGGTCAGCCAAGTAGAATTGGACCTCAGGCTCCTTCATCACCTTTGCCTCCGCAACCACCACCAACAGCCCATGAGTTAAGTCGGACATACAGAGAACCTGGGGCTATAACTGTTGCCAAGATTATGCAGGATGGCCCACAGCGTTTACCTTCTAGAGACCTACCTCCTGCTCACTATGGTATGGATCATCCATCTCCTCGGTATGCCAGTGAACCTCCCCCTCTGACTGGGCACACAGTTTATACAGATGTTGATGGACGCCCTCTGGATTCGCAGCAGCAAGTTGCCACATGTCTGGTAATAGATCCAGCTCCTCAAGGTATGATGTGGCAGGAAAATCAATCACCTTACACCATCCAACAACAACAGCAGTTGCAACAACAATTGCAGCAGCAACAATTACAACAGCACCAACTCCAACAACAACAACAACTCCAACAGCAGCAATTACAACAGCAACAACTCCAACAGCAGCAGTTGCAACAACAGCAACTTCAACAGCAGCAGCTCCAGCAACAGCAACTACAACAGCAGCCAATTCAGCAGCAGCCTTTGCAGCAGCAGCTTCCACAAGAACAGTTGCATCAGCATCTGCAACAGCCCCTTCCACCTCCACCTGCCATGCCAATGACTGATCCTAACCTTGCTCTGTCTTCTCCTATTCCAGCTCCAACAGCTCAAATGCAAACTGCAGCAGTAGTTGCAATTGCAGCTGCACCTCCACCTGTTCAAGCTAACCCTACTATGGTCCCTCCTCTTGCACCTTCCCCAATTCCTGCTCCATCTTCTGTGCCAGTTTCATTTGTCCCACAGACACCTTTACCTGTGGACCCCAAGAAGACGGTGGATCCAGAATTCCTATCTTTGCTGCGGAATGAAGGTCTCTCGGAGAGCACCATTTCTTCACTCATACACCAAGGCTTTGATTCTAGTAGCATGCTAGCTGTTATGGAGGAAAATGATGTCCGCACTGTTGCCCCTAACCTTGGCCAGGCCCGTGTGCTGTCTCGGTTAGTTCATAACTACAAGCGACCCATTGAAGCCACACCTGGACCCTCGAAGCCTCAAACACCTATGCGAGGTCGCTCTAATAGCTTTAGCCATCGCCCAGACATGTACCAGCAACATCACCACCATCTACCACATATATCCCAGGCTTTGACTGTGGATCCTCAAATAATGCCCCCACCAACCCCTGGGGTCATGTCAACCATTTCCCCTAGGGCAGAAGTTGTAAGTCGTAGGCCAAGCAGTGCACCCTCTCATAATCTCATGGAAGCCACAGGTGGCTTCCCAGGCCAACCACCTCGCTCAACTGTTCCGTACACTGGAGCACTTATGCCTGTGCACTCAAGACTAATGTCCGCCTACTCTGCAGGGGTTACAATGCCTGGGATGCAGGGTATGCAGATAATACCGCAGCAGATGACGGGGTCAATGCCTACACTACCAGGATCCATACATTCTATGCCAGGTATGCCACAGCACATGCCAGTCTCAATGCCAGTTATACAGCAGCCTCCCCAGCAAGTACCAAAGGCGTACTCTACCAATTACACAGTCCCTATGGAGCTGATGAAGAGGGACAGGAATTTACTGCCATTATCACCCATGCATAGCCCTCATCCCAGTCCTCAGCTGATTCGTAAGGGTGGGGGTCCTGCAGCAGACAATGCCATGGTCCCTGTGGGAGGATCTGTTCAAGGCCAAAGTGCGCTGACTGCTAACCAGAAGTTGAGCAGACGGACTGGTCCTCCTGTCATTGTGTCCACCATGGCATCTCCAGACACAAGTAATTTTTATTTTTATTTTCCTTGATTCATAGAAATCTATTGTTCTCTATGGGGTTTTTTCTCAGCTGGTTTATAGACCTAAAAAAAGTAGAGAGCCTATTTTGTATAACAGTTAATATATATTAGCAATTCATGGGACTACTGTTACCGTTTAGAGGTCCAGTGATGAAGTATTGGTAAACAAAACATAATACAATCAAAAAAAGTTAAGATAACAACTCAGATGTTTGATTGCAATTAAAGTAAAAACATATTTTTATGTATTGACTTAATTAACCGTTAATATGGGAGAAGGTATTTTAAATCATGCCTATGCAAAAAAAATTTTTTAGCTCATTGGCAAGGGATGCATGACATAATATCAATAATAGTTAAGGATTCTTTTATAATACTTAATTCTACTTGTCAATTCCCCCATTGGTTTGGTGTCCTGTGTTGGTGTTCACTATAAATCATAGATAAAGGCTGTGTCTTTTTTAACTTTATCTAAGCCTGTGCCGTGGAATACTTAATATTGTTGCCTATCTCTTGTCAAATACATTTTGAATTAGAATGGGAATGATCTTTATTTTAAACCCCCTCACAATCCCTTTCCTTCCCTACTTTTATTTTTAGCATACATGTGGATTTTAAAATTAAATCAATTTTTCTCACCCTCTTATCAGTTTGAGAGTCACATTTTTGTCCACACTGGCTGCAAAATATTGTATAGATTCAATAGAGTGATATAATGGTAGTGTTTTATCAGAATGAGAAACAGATCTATTAAATAAAAGCACAAAGTGGTGTTGATAGGACACAACATAAAATATCTAAAGGAAACAGCTGTCAGCATCCATTCTGGTACATCTAAGATGTTAACAACTGTCCGCAGTTCATAATGCAGTCTGTCAGTTGCTGGATTCATGTGTTAACAGCTTCCATTAAGATTCCTCTGGCTGGGAATGCAGATATGATGCGCAAATGTGTTAACCATTTGGGAACAGATGATATGCGTCTGTTAAAAGAGTGTGGTAACAGTGTTTAGGAGTTATTTCTTTAACCTCAGTATTTTGCAAATTTTAATGTAATTTTGTTTTTAACGCATATTTTAGATAAAATGAGCAAAACCGCAGTTACAACGAGGGCATTTTATCCGCTGGAGCTCTAGCAGCATTAGTCTTTTAGTTCACATAGTAATTACAATTTATACTTATGAAGTTATTTCTTTTCTGAATTTCACCAATGTCCACAGAGCCCACCTCATGCACCTGTTCTGCTCAAAAAAAAAAAAAAAAAGGGCAACATTCCTACATTCAAGATGTTGTCAAAATCTGACTTGAATCTGAATAAAGTGTCATAGCCTGATAATAAACAGTTTATGTATCATTAATAATCTTCTGATGTGGCTGAAGTTGAACTTGCAAGGGAGGGAGGCCATTGATTTAAGAGTGACATAACAAACTCTGTCGATTATCACAAATTATAATGGTACTGGTTGCTGTCAAGATGGCAGAACCAGTAAATAACTTTTAAGGTTGTGTTGTGACTGCTTTTTCCCATTAATAAATGAAAAAATTATTTGGAACAAAAAATATTTAGTAAATAATTAAATTATCTAAAACATTTAATTGTGGCAACAAAGGGAAAAATAAATACATCTTCTTAGTCAGAAGTGTTGGAAGAACATATTGGACAGAAAGAACGGATCCTCCCAGTAAAACCAGCTTACCAGAGGGAGAACTAGGGAGACCAGCACCATCAGACAGATAAAATCTAATTACCTGATTGATTGTGTTATTGTCCCATTTTCTCTGCACAGGTGGCAATGAAAATAGGTGAAGGGAGTTTCAATACTGCAAATCCTAATTTTTAACTGCTGCACTACTAATCCTTGAATTCTGTGATTCAGCTCTGACCAGCTTCAACTTTTAGATAGACTTGAACTTTCCAAATCAAGATCAAGGAACCAAATATAAGACTGAGGTATGCTGAGAAGTCTAGGAGGCATAGGTGGAAAAACGATCGCTATTGCTTGGCTGTCAAAACCTGCTGCTGTTCTTGGCTCTCATGGACTCATATGTTGGAAGCAGGTCTCTTCAAGTGGGCATCGAGCATCATATGGTTAACACATGCGGTTAGAAGGGGAGAACTCATTTGCATGTGGCTGACATTTGTTGCTTTAGTAATTTCATCCTTTAATGGAGACGTCTGTGAAGCTGCCCTGAAAGCATATTCCTAAATTGTGTGCTGCTAGGCAACATGGTGGTTTTTGTAAACCGATTTGCTTCTGGTTAATTCATCCGTGCACTGCCAAAAAACACTTTTAATTGAGATCTGATAAGTTCTTTCTCACAGTTTTTACTTGAAACAGGTAATAATCTAATTATATCCTTGTACATAATAATGATTCCAAAGCTTTTACATATTTTTTTTAGTGTTTGCAGAATACATTGATGTTGAGAGACAATATATATATAAATATATTAATTATAAAAAAATAGAATAGGTACAGACGAGTATTGTTCATGTCTGTAATAGGTATCTGTTTTAAATGAGACTGTAAGTCTCAAGAGATGTTTTATTTATAAATAAAATTAAAATCATTAAAAAGAAAGGATGAAATAGAATTTAAAAAACATATTGATCTACCGCCCATATACACATTGAATAAATGGTCAATGTGTGAACACAGATGGCTTGCATACCCCTAACCCAAATTTATGATGCTTACTGAATTACCGTCTTCGAATAACTCTTCCAACCAGGACTTCCCTTCCCCCAACTTTGATATGGTATACATGGTACACATAACACTACCCAGTACGACTGAACAACATTGCACTGGAATAAAGTAACATTACAATATTACATTTTTCTCCTATATACTTTATATACATTATAGGGTATCCATTTCTAGCATGGGTAACAAGAATACTATAGTGTGATTTTTGGTCTAGAAGCAAAACACAATAGAAATTAGGATATTTTAAGGCCCATAGAAGAAATTTAGCCCTTATCAAAGCATATTGTCCAAGAACCTATTATTTTTCTTGTTTGGTACCATGTTGTCTCTTTTTTAAAGAGATACAGAGATGATAAAAAAAAACATTTAAAAATACACGATTTTCAGCACCATCCTGTTGCCATATTAGGGTGAGGTGACCAGGGGTAATTTGTCACAGAAGTTGCAAAAGTTATTCCATGATCCATTTTTGTTGTATTCCTTGCATGACTTCAAGAGTCACAACATGGCTTTTGTGTGTTGTTGTATGTTTTACTTCACCTTATTATCATTTTCCCATATGGAAGTGCCCTGCTCCTGTTTTACTGGAAGGCTTGAGGACAACTCGGTTCAGTTCTGCTCTGTGTGACACACTAGGTGTCTTCTTTACTTTGGCTTTGTGTGATTGTGACTGTGTAGTTCTTCAATATCCAGAAGTATTAGTTCTGGATATTGCAGATTATGAATTTGCAGGGTCTTGTGTACCCAAATGCAGCGAATGAGGGATAAAGTGAGTCACGACAATTCGCTAAGGTTATCTCCCAAATCTCACATGTACGGCAAGGGTCAAACATTGACCTTAATCCAGAGTGACAGTAAAAGATTGTTGATATGTCGATGATCACTCTGTACCTTAAAAAGATTTTTCTTTTTTGTTGTTTTTTAGTAACCTTACAAATGGGAAAACTAATTTAGTTGTTGGTTCCCTGAATTTTTAATTACTTTAGTTCAAGTTTGCCATAATCATTTTGTCGTTCGTATACTCTCAAGATAGTAATATTTAAGATAAGAATAAGCGCCACCTGTTCTCCTTGCATTATATCTTTCTTTTGCTAATAATAATTCACATTAAACTAATGTTCTGATTCCGATCCACCACAATTCCTCAACAACAGCCTTGTTTTCTGTTATACTTCTGTACAGCGATCAGCTTTTATTAAGAAGCTTAATCAGCTTATACAACAAGCTGTATTCTTCAGCACATATTTTCTGCACAAAAATCTTTATACTGGATCTGTTTTAAAGAGCAGGCTTTGTGGGAACTCGCTAAAAACAGACCAAATTTCTTTTTCAAACTATGTTGTATATATCTGTGCTGAAAGAACCATGCTTGTGTTTCTCACTTTTCGCTCCCACTTGATTTCAGGTTCTGTTGGTCTGGCTTATAACTGAATATGTGGGTCTGTGTTACCTGTGTGTCCCCCATTAGTCAAAGCCACTCTTGTAAAGTGTAAAATGTATGTGTGAATCCACACATATTGATCTATCTATCTATCTATCTATCCATCCATCCATCCATCCATCCATCCATCCATCCATCCATCCATCCATCCATCCATCCATATATATATATATCACTGTTAGAAACGAAATACAACCTCAAACTCTTATTCTTATTGTAAAGAAGAAAAACAACACTTTCATTAAATGTTGAGCTCACTTTAGAGATTGAGTTTGTATCAGGCTCTTTAACTGCATGCTAAAGTGAAGAACAGCTTTCTAAGCTCTGTCATTTCCTTTCACATCTGGATTTATTTTGCATTTTAATGTCAGCAGTGTTCAGTGAGGATGAGAAATAAGCTCAGACAAACCACATTCAGATTTCATATTGATATGAATCAAGTGGTTGTATGAGGTGAACAAGTTTGTTGTATACTCATAGAAAGTACTTCTAGCTGGGAATGATTATTTTTTTGGTCAGATCTTTTGTTCCGACATACTGATAAAATGTTGTAGTTTTAGGAACATTACCGTATGTGCAACAAAATGTAGACTAATCTATATAAAAATAAACTTTCATAGGTCTCTACAACTGTGAATGCATAAAGCTTCTATTTTCCTCTTACACTTTTTCCTTTTTTAACTATACCAGACGTATTGGCCCACACATGGAAAGGTTTAGTATATTCTTTAGTATTTTGCCAAATACACAAATTAGATGTTTTTTGTTTTTTTTTTGGGTAAAACTAAAAGCAAGCAAGCCATGCCGCAGTGAATAACTTGCTTGAGATTAAGTTTAGTTATTTTATATTTTTTTCATGAAAATTTAGGAAGGTACCATGTGATTCTTAATGGCACAGCCATGAAAAAAACACATCTCCATAATTATGGTAAAAAAGAACTCCAGCAGAACTATAATATAGATTTTGATTTTAATTAATGTTAACTCTTATTTTGAAACACAAAATTGGGAATACAATACAAACTAAAACCTATTGAATACGCTATTCAAATACAATAGGATGATGTGGTTAAGTAAAACTACCAAAGCATTGCAGAATGAAAAAAAGTCTTTTAACACAAGGCCTAAAACCTAAATTTCATCTGACTGCTTTTATTCCTAAAATGTTATGCAAACCATTTATTTTTAGACTTGGTTTTCAAATGTTTATTGCAGAGAATACCCCTTCCATCCTTATTGATCAAAACATCTGTAACAACCATAAATTATCTGCTCATTTGAAGTCTGCAGAAGAAGCAATACATAATAACAACAAACATTCATTTAACATTTATAACTTAAAATCTCTCCCCTTTAGTGTCCAAAATCATTACAAGTGTGAAGAAAAAAAATAACTTGAAAATGATAGGGATTTGGCAAGTATCTACATGCCTACAAATGTATTAATCCTGCACATAAAACATTGTGTAGGAGATGTGAAAAGAAATTAAATCTCACGAGAGAAACCGACTCAGACTTAGACATAAGTTGTCTTTGTTTGTTCTTCCTTCCCTTCTCTGTCTCAATCAATGGAGCTCCTCTGAACTATTGACTTTGGGAAAATGAAATCTTCATGGCCGGAGAAATGAAGTGAAGAGGAGGCAGGGCTGAACACATCTGTTCAACTGCAGGACCTGACACTTTTACCAGACACTGTTTTCGGGTTTTTTTTAAACAAAAGTGAAAGGAAGATTTATTTAGAAGTGCAGATGAATCTCATTTGTTCCCACAGAACATAATAAATATTTCTCAGCGGGCATGTCAGGCATGTTTAGGGTGACTGCAAATGAGACTGTGTTTCTCACTGTCTGGGGGGTCAAACTGGAAGATTTCTGTTGTCTTTCATGCAGTTTAGATTTCTGGTATTTTACATTAAGGCCGAGCGTGCATTTTTCGGGAACGTACGTAATAAAGCAAATAAGTTTTTATTTTTTTTATTTGTTTCACTACTGCATTTTTCCGCATGTAGTATAATATATCACTCCCTTCCACCCCTTTGGCTTCCAACACACATTGCGTTTGTTTAGGTCGTCTTAGAAATTTGAGAAGATCCTTTTTTTTTTTTTGCTGAAAATGGAGCCACATCCTATTCCGAGGAAGCTGATTGGATGTTCAGAGAACACAGAAGGCTCGGCTTACTTTTCTGAATGAGGATCTTTTTTTTATTTTTCTACTACAGTTAGCGATCTCCAGTTTCACACTCTTAACTGAATCTTTTCAATGGAGCAGGTGAAATGGTCTAGGCTCCACTTGAAGTTGCATTCGGATCTATAGAAAGATGCTGAAGTTGTTCTGCTTCCAAATGATATAATCTTTTTAATGGTTTAAAATTCCCTTTTGGGCTGTGCCACACTGTAGCTAATGTCAAATCAAAGCTGTTAAATAAACAATAAAGCGTAACGGAAACAAGCAGAATATTGTTATGCACTCTGCTTCATTTATTCCACTCATCATCTAAATGTTAATTAAAGTAGGTAAATAACTTCTATTATCATTATTATTGTTGTTATTAATGACCTAAATGTGAATGATGAAAGCAGGTTAATCATTTCAGTTATAATATTAGCAGTAGTAGTAGTAGTAGTAATTGTTGTTGTACTTGTAGTACTAGTAGTAGTGTTGTTGTTGGGACATTTAGGAATATTAACCCAAAAATACATTCCTAACCTCAAATGCTGAACATTTCTTGTATATTCCTTCAAGGTAACATTTTCTAAAGTAACCTTTTTCTCAAAAGCAGAATGATGTCTTAGACCTCTGGATTTTAAGTGTCCTTCTGGAACTACGTTCAGTGAAAAGTGGCTTAGTGTTACCCTCTCAGACTGGTGTGGTAGTAAACACAGTAATCTTAACTCCTGTTTGGCTGATAATCCTGGAATCTCACAGAGATTTTTGTGTGTAGATGTTTAGCTGCTTTGAAAAGTTCTCCAAAAATCGGCTGTGTCTTGAAATATGTTGATGTTTTGTTACTTATAAGAGCTGAGAGCATTCATCAGTAGACTTATATATAGTTTATATTTAGTATGAGAGCATACACAGGCAGGCCCCGCTAGCTACTAGAGCACTTCATAAAACATGCACTTATGAGAATGTATGGTATCATAGCCTTGAGGGGAAATACTGTAACAGGTTTTTTTAGCTGTTTATAAAAGAAGCTCATGGTTAACTTGTACTAATTGCTTTTATTTAACAGAGAAGTTTTATTAACAGAGAAACAGCTAATCCTACCGTTGCAAAAAAAAAAAATAAACTCCGTACTTTTATATTAAATGTATTTGTCATTTTAGTGTTTTTTTTTTTTTTTTGTTGTTTTTTTTGATACAAGTCACAAAGCAAAGCAAAAGAAAATTAAGTCCTTATGGTGCACAGTTTGGCACATTAGGAATAGGAATAAGAAGAAGTAATCTACTTGCAAGACATGCTCCTTATAGGTAGCCAACTGTGGTTTTAAGACACTATTACCTTATTAAAACTGTTGAATGTGAGGGGAAGCTAATTCGGGCTTCTTTGAGCCTGCTGAGATGCTGTGTGCACTTTCAGGAGTTTTTTTATAAGGACAGCAAACTTTTGGCACATAATGGCAGAAAGTTGTTTTGAAAAAAGATCGTACATGTTGATTTTTGATATTTGATTTTTATGCTGATATCTGCTAATGTTTTGCTACCATAAAACATTTTGGGACAATTTAGTGTTTTCTTTATTTTATTTTACTGCTTTTTAGTTGTAGTACTCACTCCTTTTGTGTGTTTATTACGAAATTAATCGAAGCAACATTTCTTGAAAAGGCGTAACATAACCAGTCGTGCCTGTTTTAACCCGCACACAGTGGAGCGGAATAGAAGGGGAAAAAAAGGGAAATCCCGCGTCAGATATTGGAGGAGAGTTTGAGGGTGTGTGTAAGACGAAGGGGGAGAAAGGGTGGGCAGTCTTGTAGCCCAGATCACAGATAATAAAACATAGAGGCTGGGAAGGAGGGAGGGAGCTATGTGTGTTTGTGTGTGTGTGTGTGTGTGTGAGTGTGTGTGTGGGTAAGTATGTAATGTAAAAAGGGAAGGTCAGAGAGAATGGGAGAGAAACATGTGAGCTACACCTCTCACTCCCTTTTTTCTTTTCTTTCACATAGCCGTGGTACCAGATTGTTTTCTTTCTATCGTTTCTTTTTTTTCCTTTTTTCTCTTCTTACGCCCCCCCGCCCCTGCTCCCCACCTCTTCCTCTCTCTCCCTGCGTCTCGCTGTGACTTCCAACAAAAGGCTGACGGAGCGAGCCTGACGTCTGAATGAATATCCCGAACCTGCTGTAAAGGGAAAGAAGAAGGAGAGACAGAGCTGACGAAAGCGAGGATGAGGAGAAACAGATACGAGTGAGCCAGCTGAAAAGGGGAAAAAGACAAGAGGGCAGAATTGCCGGCTGGGAAGGAGAAAAAAAAAGAAAGATGCTTTAATTTTCTTCCTCCTCTGTGGAGATTAAAAGAGTTTAAGGATTCGTTTTGACCGCGTGAGCAAAGAGTGGGGAGAGTAGCCATCGTCTCTCTTCTCTGTCCCTCCCCCTCACCCGCTGCCCTTCTTTGCCACCATCCATTTTTCTTTCTCTCAAGAGTACCAGTCATCCAAGAAATGGAACTTCTTGGGGTGAGGTGACGAAGGAAGACAGATTTGGAAACGAGCGGCAAGACGAGGAGGACTGAAGGAGGCTGGAGGTGCGGGAGGCAAAGGGGGCAGAGAGGACAGTAACCCCAAAGCAACGCACCAATACACCAACGCCCAAAACTGCTTTCTGTCCTTCACCTCTGCATTTCCTTCTGCCATGTGCATTACCTGATTTGAAGAATGTGGAGACAACATTTCCCAGGCAAGAACCACGGTTCACATCCTACACTTATGCGTGTGTGTGTGTGTGTGTGTGTGTGTGTGTGTGTGTGTGTGTGTGTGTGTGTGTGTGTGTGTGTGTGTGTGTGTG
>JAVLVB010001296.1:1786054-1797713 GCA_032876305.1 Orestias chungarensis
TATATATATATATATATATATATATATATATATATATATATATATATATATATATATATATATATATATATGTGTATATATATATATATATGTATATATATATATTACTGATTCCTCTTAGATGTTGTTGCATTTTAACTTCTCTTTGTGATCAAGACTGAAATGTTGCACGTCAGTGTTTGCCAAAAAGAATCATTTAGTGTTTGAATTTTGCAACAGCAGAGAGAAAAATCTTGCACAAACCAGTGTCTGCTGGAGGCGCTAAAGCTGTATGAACTTCTGTTTCTAATATTGTTTGCTTTCTGTTCGGCAGAGAAGAAAAAATCTTTGTCCCCCTTCCAAGCCTTCCCCTCTGTAATGTTTTAATGATATTTCAGCCCACTGGCTAGTTCCAATCTCCCAGTACAACCATAATGGTTAATCCCACTGGGGGGTGAAGTGCAGCTTTGTTAAATAAGGAGGAGTGGGAGGAGGAAGCTGGTAATAGAAATGCAGTGTAATTGTTCTCAGCCAGAGTCGGTGAAACGTTTGTCTTCTTTTGCTGTCTATCTACCGCAGCAGATGAGCGGCAAGTTTACAGACCAAACTGGAGAGTTTTTTAGGGGAGTGGAGGAGAAGAAGGATGCTTGAAATCTTCTGTGTTGTTACGCCCACAATTAAATTAAATAGTTTTCTTGAACGTTCATGTTGTTGATTTTGCAGTTTTGAGTTGACACAATCCAAAGTAAACCTTTTTGTTGCCGTTGGTAATCTGTGTGCAGTGAAATGCTCTCAGTGTGATTGTGTTACACAAACAGAGGGCCCATCTGGACGCATCAGTGTTGGCTGCAGTCCCACAATGACTCCACAGCACAGGATACAGAGGGGCTTCAAATATGCACACGCACACACGCAAATCTTTCTCTTACACACACACATTCCTACATGCCCCAAATCACACACCAACAATATCATGAAACTGAAGCACACTGCTCCAGTTTTTTTTTTAGTTTTTTTTTTTATGCTTTGGAGTTGTTGGATTCAGCAGTGAAGGAATCAGACATTTCAAATAATCGATGCAGAGTGAGTCAAACAATACAGAGTAAAACCAAATGTTCTGTTATTCAGAAAATTTTGAAAAGAGAACTTATAACAGTAAAAGCTGGATTGAGTTGTTGTTTTATTTAACTTCCTACAGTTTTCCTTTTCAATTTACTAGCCTGTTCAAATTTTCTTCAATCTACCGTCATATTTAGTAACTTGCTTATTTGTCAGATTGTGATTGAATAATTGGAACATTTGACCAGGTATTTAAAAGGCGCTTTAATAAGCCCACATTTGTGTTAAAATAAGTGTTATGTTATATTCTAATCTTAAATACCGTGTTTTCATTTGCTGTAACAGAAATAACAGAAATAAAGGCTTGAAAAGATTCATCTGTGAGTAAATATCTGTGTAATGTGTTTCATTTAGTAAGTTGAGTTACTTAAATAAATAAACTTTTCATTAATGACATTTATTATTAATTTAGTGAGTACCTGTTTTATTTAGTTTAGCTTCGTTGTTTAGTGTTGCATTTAATTTAATTATGCTATAAATGTTGGTTTAATTTAGTTCATATCAGAGGATTTCATTTAAATTAGATTTGTTCATTCATTTCGGTTAAAATTTGAAAAGTTGAGAAAATCATACATACATTTGATACAGTTTAATTAAGTTCAGCGTAATTTGACGAGGGTTTTGTTCAGTTCATTGAATCTCATTGCAGTTTAATAAAGCACTACTTTAGTTCACGTCAGTTCAATAATACAGTTTTCAGTTATTTCAATGTAGCATAACGCCTGTCAGTCAACTTTAATTTATTTATATCCATTTCTCTTTCATCCTATTCAAACCAATTTATTGCAAATTAGTTTATTCCAGTTCAGAATAATAAGTAATCCAAATAGTCTAAGTTGCCTTGCAAGGTGTATAATTTTGCAGAAATTCTTCCTAATAGCTTATTCCTGGTCTTGCAGTCGCATGGCGAAGAAAGATGATTTGACAAAGGTGCAGCCAAAAGCCTGTGGTGACTGGTGTGAGTTTTGTGGTTTCTGTTGAGTTAAAAAGCAAATGTTGTTAGAGAGCTCTCATACTCGACAGGCAATCCAGTCCTGTTCTTGAGAAGACAAAGGCGATCCTTAGAATTTCAAAAAAAGAAATCAAAGTGCAGGCTTTCCAAGTGGCTCAGACTTTTAGTTTAATAGCAGCTGCTTGATGCTGTTTTAGTGCTAATCACAACACTCCAACATGCTTGTGGGTGAACTAAGAAAGGTTTCTGAAGAGTTTGACGATAACAAAAGTCTGCCAAAAAATATATTAATTATGTCTTAGAGCTATTTAAGCTTCAATTTGCCCCGATAAGAGATGGCTTATCAGTCAACTGTTGATTTAAGATGTTGCTTTTAGTTTAACAGCACTCTCCTTTAAGCTCAAAAGTGTCTACTGTACCTGCTGCAATGATTACCCTCCAGATTCATGACATAATTAAGCCATTGATGCACTTTTCTGTTATCATTTTTCATGTTAGAGTCTTTCTAACCTAACTAAAGTAAATATAATAACTTGTGTTGAACTTTTTTTTTTTAAATAGAAAAATATTTATAAATAAAAATAGCAATTAGAACAGTTTAATAAATTCACATTTTGGTTTAAGAACTACGTACAAGTGTGTATAAAGTATAGAAACCGTTTTCAAAGGGATTTTTCTTGCCTTCCTATTGTGAGTGGTCATAATTTAGCCTGACTGCAGGCCTGAGTAGACGCCATACAAAAGGGTCAAATCAGTTAGTGAAGTTCGGTATTTATGTGTTTATTTATGTGTTGGATATGGATGTTCAATAATTACCATGCTTTGTTTTTTTGTGTCGTTCTCTTTGGTTGTTTTATATTTTAGACTAAAAGCACACAAATTCAACAGTGTAATTGTCAACCTGTCCATTCATAAGTTTAGGGATTTATGTTTTGTAGCTATTATTACTGTAAATTTAAGTATCTATTAAGCGATATAATGGTGAATGTTTGTTTGCCAAGTGTAGTGACAGAATTTTGCAGGATTTAAAAAGAAAAAATCCACGGATTAATGAAATCTAAAATCCATTTGCTAAGTTTTTCTATTGCTTTACAGCATCCCATGATTAGCCATCGTCCTCCATCCAAGCCTACGGCCCTCTTGTTCCACTCATGTAATGACATTAATGCACAAAGAGAGCTACAACCTTGAGTTGTGGTATCCAGCTCATGTTATTTTTCTAATTCCAATGAAAGATGTTGAGTAGGAAATCATGGCTATGCTAATCTGGCTCAGGTAGGTCAACTCTGTTAGTGGGTCGTGAATTTAAACCAGTTGCTTAACGGCCTTGGCGCGCAGCGGCGACTTCTTAATGCTCGCTGGGTTCCTCAGCAGCTGTCAGTCTGCTTTATTGTTCGTCCTGCACCCGTTCTGACCTTGTTTTCATACAGCCTGAGTTAATGGATTGTGACAAAAAGCAGCTTTTGCAAGCGCTCATTATACAGTAAACACACAGACAACTGCTCATGTTTTAGAGCACACGTGAACTCCCCATTTGCATTTAGATGAAAGATGACGAACATAGACTCGGGTCCAGAAAAAAAAATGGAAGGTGGGGAAAGCGCACTCAGACACGTTTGCCGCAACAAGTCGCTCGTGCAATTTGCAAGGCTGAATATGAGAGTTGGAGCGATGATGGATTGAATGATTCGAATGGTTGATAAGAGTTATGATGATGACATCTTTTTCTAATTTCCCCTTCAGGTGCTGAACGAAGCCGTCGGGGCCATGATGTACCACACCATCACCCTGACCAGAGAGGATCTGGAGAAGTTCAAGGCGCTGCGCATCATCATCCGTATAGGCAGCGGCTACGACAACATTGACATCAAGGCTGCCGGGGAGCTCGGTGAGGCTGAGGACCACACGAGGCTGACTGCTGGCGTACAGATCGAGGGCGTTCAGCACAAAGGCAGTAATCATATGCCAAAATAATAAATAAGAGAAGCCATGGAGAGAGTGAATGGCGTAGCCGTTCATGCGGATGACAACGATAGCACAAGTGATGCAATGGCTATAAAATAGAGTTCACTTTTTTTTTAGGGTCACATCCAACTTTACTGGCTATATTACCTTAACATACATTTTAGATGTTGTTGAAATTATTTATTATCTGTAGACACGAAAGCTGATGGAACTACTTCAGAGCATGTGCTTTAACTCATTTGAAATTCTCTCTACTTTAATTTGGTCCTTTCAGCATATGTTTGCTGCACGAGCAGGATTCAGTGTGATATCCTAATTAATGTTGCTAGTGTGTTTCATCACATTGCCATGTATGTCTTACTGTGATGGTAAAACCTGGCACTTTTCAAAAAAGGAGGTTAACAGCAGCTAATTCATGATTTTCCAAGGGAAGAAATGATTTAGTCACACATAGATATGCAGTCTTGGATTACTATTTTTATTTCTAGTAACAAAACTATTGATGATTATTATAATTAATGTTTTGACAGAAGTTATTTATACACATTTATTTTTTTAAAGTCTATAATCATTACTGTCATCTTTATCTCACTACCTGTCCTCCAGGCATAGCAGTGTGTAACATTCCTTCGGCAGCTGTAGAAGAAACAGCAGACTCGACGCTTTGTCACGTCCTCAACCTTTACCGGCGAAACACCTGGCTGTACCAGGCTCTCCGGGAGGGCACGCGGGTCCAGAGCGTGGAGCAGATTCGGGAGGTGGCGTCCGGTGCAGCCAGGATCCGAGGCGAGACACTTGGCCTCATTGGATTCGGTAAGAACCTCGTTTGGAAACTCGTAGTTTATATAGACAGGGTTTGAAGAATCTCTATTAGGAATAAAAAAGCTAAACTGGTTTGTTTTAGAGAATGAATATTTTTTTCATTTAGAACATCTGCCGATATCTGCTAAATAATGGAGTGATTGAAAGTTCGTGGCAAAATGAATTGTCATTTATGCCAATAAACTTGCTGCTTTTATTCTGATATTTTTTTTTCTAATGCTGCAACAATTTCTACATCAATTAAGGGATAAAATTTATATACCCACAAATGTAAAAAAAAAGAAAAAAAAGTTCAAGAGGTCTAATGAAGCCATAAAGAAGATTGATTTCACTTTAATTAAAGATTTGAAGTGACGTCGAACTTTGAACGGTGTATACAGTGTAATAACTCTTACATGACCAATCATTTTAGAAATGAGTTCATAAAAGAGTGCAGCAAATTGCTTCACTTGCTCACCATGGTGTTTATTTTTTTATTTTTCAAGTAATCATTCAGCTTTAAGTCTGTATCACGTTCTCTCGATATTAAATTAAATCTTGCCACACGATTGTGAATATTCCAAAGCCAGCTTTCATGCTCGAATGTATCTGTTGCTAATGGTCAAGTAAATGCTTTCTTTTCTCTAAACCTCCTATTGTATACTTAAAGTTCATTTATCAATTTAGCCAACATGGTTGATTTAAGCAACAGTTGATTAACGTTTAGGTGTGATTACTCAACTTTTGTACCTGAGTCAAAGTATCTATAGTCATGATCAAATAATTCTCAAATAGAGGTTTCTTGATCAAAACGTTGCTTAATTTAAAGTGCTGAGGTGATGACTTTTAAAAACACATATGAATTCAAAATACTAAAATATATTTTCTAATAACAGTAAATTGCTTTATTTGTTGTTGTTTTGTGTTTTTTGAGTGCTTTTCCGTAAACCTTTAACTCTCTAAAACCATCTGATGATTTAATGACCTGTGGAACCACCATGCCATCTGTGAAAATGTCAACATTAAAAACCTGATCAAAAACATTACTCAGACATAAATTCCCCAAATCATTTCTTCAATCCATCTTGCAGGGCGTCAATTAGTGGCTTGCAGGATCTCAGCGGCGCTCTGGCTTCATCAAGCTTGGAGACGATACGAACCGTTTCTCATTTCTCAAAATCTTGTCATCTGCCACTTGAGTTGCTCCTACCATCTCTATTACCGAGCTCTGTTTAAATGAAGGTGGGCGAGCTCACAGCACTGATGACATACTTCCAAATCCGTTCCCGGCTTGAGCAGCGACCGTGATTGTTTCCCTTCTTGTGAGGAGCACAGCTTATTGCCAATTACATTTGAGGAAGAAAAAAAAAAACAGAAACCACAGATTAAAAAGCTATGCTGAGCCTAGAAATGTGCGACAACAATCTACATAGAAATTCAATTTAAAAAGAAGCAAATACCCTGATACTGTCCACCATGGGCCGACACATTTTTACAACTGAAAAGAGAAGTATAATCAAACAGGATCCGTCCAGAATATGTGTAAAATGTGCAAAAATCTACTTATTTCTACAGCTAAAAATGATTTCAAACAATCCTGGGGCCCAGTGTTTAGACCCCTGACTAAACCTGTATCTAACAGTCTTGAGTAATAGCTCCAATGTTTAATACAATCAAAAATTTGGGCCATTTTTTAACCTGAAACCAAATACCTTAGTAATATAGTTGACTGTAACATACTAAGAGATAGCTTTATGATATTGTTTTCTCAACAGTCCATCTAGCTTTGGTCACACTGTACGTCAATACCAAATCCAAAACACAGACAACAATTTTTCTGAGTCGTACAGTATCTTGTATAAAATAACTTTTCAATGCCGCTCACTGACCTCTCTCCTCCTTGCAGGGCGCACAGGCCAGGCGGTGGCGATGCGAGCCAAGGCATTCGGCTTCAATGTGATCTTCTACGACCCTTACCTACAGGACGGCTTGGAGCGCTCGCTCGGGGTCCAGCGGGTCTACACGCTGCAGGATCTGCTGTACCAGAGCGACTGCGTGTCACTGCACTGCAATCTGAACGAACACAACCACCACCTCATAAACGACTTCACCATCAAACAGGTGGGACGGAAACTCGATAAATGCCCCTCTTGCTCCCAACCACAAGACCCGGCTGATAAATAAAACAGCTGAAACGCGGCTGGCGATTTCTTGGAGCAGATAAAAGAATCGTTCAGCATTGTTCAGACAGGAAACGGTTACATACTGTTTAAACAAGCCATGATTGAATTGAATTTGCTATCCAATCCCAAATGAGACATTTAGGATTGGGTAGTAAATGCTGAATTAGTCCATTTATAACTCTGAGGTCAGTGTGACCCAGGTTGAATGGTTTTAGATCAGAGTTTGATCTTTTTGCAGGTTTTTCACTTAAAACAAGTTACTCCCAGGTCGAAAGAACGTAAACATAAAGACAGGCACTTTTAGAAGTGCTTAGAAGTTATAATGTGTTTAGTTAACTAACATTTACTCCCACATATTACACTCTAACACTTTCTAGTCAGGTTCCATTGCATTAAATATGTTAATTTTTACACATTTAAACTCTAAACAAATTAAACTGTATATGAGCTAAAGTAGACAAATGAAGAAGGTAAAAATCACTGCCCAGGTACAACTCCCATGGAACACTGGATGATTTATATAATTTAAAATGTATTATGCAGAAGTTTTTTTTTTATCTGGGATGAGTGCAGGTTTTACTTAATCTTCATCCTCCTAATCTCTCCCTGTCTATTGCTGCCACCTGGAGGATATAAACTGCATAGCAGCAGTTGAATTAAGGATCCAGGTTCTATAAATCTTTGGAATTCCTTTGTAAATAATGATCAGTATAATTTCTAAGAAATTACTGCCAGACTTAAACATTATATCATCAAAATATACTATTCATAAAACACCACCTGCATGTACAACATGCACGTTAGGAATAAAACATGACAAAAGGATTAGAAGCAATAAAATGACTGTTGCAGACTTAGCATAACTGTTTTTGTCAGGGAGATAACAGCATTAGTAAAACAGAAGGAAGTAAAACAACAGAAGAAAATGTACAACAGTTTGCTACCCATGGAATTAAAAAAACTGTTTATCTTTTAGACTTATTTAAAAATGTTTTTTTGTTTTTTTTAAGTTTTAAAATTGCAATTTTTTAATAAGGTTGCAACATCATGTTAAAACAAGAGTAACCTATAAGTAAGGCAGTATGTTAGTTGTGATAAATTAGATAAATCAGAATTTTACTTTCTTTTTTATTTGTTACCCTTAAGTAAATATTTCTTATTAAAATATAACTGTTGGTTTCACTAGTTAAAGCATAAGGATTATGACTAAATAAATTAAACTTCAGGACAAACATTGTTCACTACATACTACATAAAATTTTATGTTAATATTAATTATTTTAGTTACATTAAGGCCTTACAAAGAAAGGTTCTTACATTTTAATAATACTAAAAAATATATCTATAATTTGTATATTTTGTCTCATTTATTACTTTATTCACTTAGTTTTTTTTTTAATGTTGTCATTTCTTATCTTTAGTCAGCAGCTTCAATGCTGAAAAAAAAAAGTTTTTTCATATTTTTATTTATTAAATGCCAAAGATCAGCAAACATCATGTCTGTTGGTATAATTTTCTTAGTGTAATGGAAATCAAATAAATATAGGGACATTTTTTTAATGCAACCAGACAAATGATCTACACAAATCATTTATTATGTAAGTATTTAATTCAAATTCAACAATGTCAGAAGCTGCGGATGCTGATACTTTCTAGGTATGCCTATGAATCCACCAACTCTGTTTGAACATCTTCCACTGCTGGCACTCTGGCTGTGGAGGCTCTCTGATGTCCGTGCATGCTACAAACTATGGCCATCAGATCCATAGCTGAAACTCCAAAAACAGTTTCTATGACTGGCTCAGACCGTAATTGTTTCAAAGTGTGGATAGACCCCAAATTGTGGACAGAATGATGTTCAAAAACACTCAGAAATACAGGAGAAAATTACATTGGGCAACTACAGGTACAAGAAACTGAAGTAGCAACACTGTTTTGACTTTGGTGTTTTCAGATGCGCCAAGGTGCTTTCCTGGTCAACACGGCACGGGGAGGTCTAGTGGATGAGAAAGCACTGGCTCAGGCTCTTAAAGAAGGAAGGATACGAGGTGCTGCAATGGATGTCCATGAATCAGAGCCTTTTAGGTGCGCTTCATCTTTTAATGCCTGTTGCTCAGCGTGGTATCATTTTGTGTTTTACCCACTTTCTCTTTGTATCCCATATTTGGACAGTTTTTCTCAAGGCCCTCTAAAAGATGCCCCCAACTTGATCTGTACCCCTCACACTGCCTGGTACAGCGAGCAGGCGTCACTGGAGATGAGGGAGGCCGCTGCCACGGAAATTCGCAGAGCAATCACTGGTATCAGTACTTTTCATGAGCTTTTTCCCTCTGTGGGGCCAATTGGGATGTCTTGACAAACTCGGCCCTCCGAAATACAGGTCGTATACCTGACAGCCTGCGGAACTGCGTCAATAAAGAGTTCTTCGTGACCACGGCGCCTTGGGGAATGATGGAGCAGCAACAGCCCCAGGTTCACCCTGAGATCAACGGGGCTGCCTACAGGTAGGAGCACTCGTGTCATGTCAACACATGCAGTATCAAACCTTGTGTTTTTTGGCCGCCAATGAGCTTACCCCCATGTTAAGTTTACGGTCTGCGTCTCTCGGTATCTACATTGTCTCAACCAGCCTGAACTGCTTCTCTCACACAGTCGAGTGAACCACACCATGGTACAGGCCATAGCAACGGGTGGAATGCAGGACAAATTATATACCTAATTCTCTACCAGGTAAATGAATTCAGAAAGATCCATAATTAAAATAAAACCCAGTAGAGTTCTGTAACCGTGTTGTCCTTCACACTCTCACCTACACTCCAAGTAACTGCATCCCGCTCCACCCTGCTTCCCCAACTCCCCCTTTTTCCCACCCTGAACAGGAACCAAAGCACAACTCATGTTGCCCTCTAATGTTGGTGGGCTTGAAAGGAGGAAAATAAGATACAGGCCAAAACCAGTTGGCTTGGAAGTGTTATTTCATTTTCTCACATTTTGTCCTGCTTACAACCACAAACATTGAAAATGTGATAAAAAAAAGCAGTGCACAATTGTGGAGTGGAAGGAAAATGCAGGATATTTTGTTTATAAAAAACAAACTCCTAGGGGTTGAGGAGGTGTGGGGTGGGTGGCTCTTCATCTCAGGTCGTCTAGCAGAGCCCTGGGAGCTTCAAGGTTCTTTGCAGTGTTTAAGCTGCTCATGCATTTACTGCACCATTGTAAGGCCTAAATAATCTTGGATTGTTGTCTTCCACAGTTTTGTTTCTAGGATTTTTACAGACTTAGCTCCAATCTGACCATCTTCCATGCCCTCCTGATGTAGCACCTTGCTAGTGCACAATGAGGATGTTTTTAGATGTTCACAACTATGCATATTTTTTTGTAGTGGTGTCCCGATCCAATATCAATATTGTATGTCTGTGCGATATAAGCAAAATTATTTATATCGAATTATATTGCCGTGCATCTAAAATTCCCAACATTGGCACTCCAACACAAGTAGTCTGTTCCAGCAGCTTGTATCCAGTACGCAGCGCCCAGTGATAACTACAAAAGCGTTTGCTGATTTGCTATTGTTGTAAACTGCTGTTCTCCAATTAAGTTATATCTGTTAATTATCTTTTTTCTAACATTTTACACTGCAAAAGTGATTTGTAGGTTTGTATTATTCATGTCAATATCGTATCGGATTGATAGCTGTATCAGGCAAAACTGAAGACTGCAATATCTACACTGTGTTCCAAATTATTATGCAAATAATATTTTCTCAGAATTTCCAAAATTACCTATATGAATTGCAGTCATTGTAATTTTCCAGTCATCAACTATTAGAGTACAATTAAACGGTTTTTGAACAAACTGCCGATGATAACAGTATATTTAAAAAAAAATAAAACACTCACAATGCACTAAAATGCATGTTCCAAATTATTATGCACAGCAGAGTTTAACCTTTTCGTTTTTATGAAGAACAAAAAAATTGTCATTTGTGAAATTATAAGCATTAGCAGGTCATTAAAAATTGAAAACAGTTTAAGTCAAAACTTTATTCTAGGTGATGTTACATTTGCACATAGGACCCCTTGTTCGAAAGGAGCTTCTGAACTCTCTCGTCCATTGAATTTATCAGCTTTTGGATGGTATCTGCTTCAATTGTTTTGCATGAGGACAGAATACCCTCCCGGAGCTGTTGCTCAGATGTGAACTGCCTCCCGCCATCATAGACACTCCTTTTGATGATGCTACAGAGGTTCTCAATGGGGTTGATGTCAGGGGAGCATGGGGGCCACACCATAAGTTTGTCCCCTTTTACGCCCATAGCAGCCAGAGATGCAGATGTGTTCTTTGCAGCATGAGACGGTGCATTATCATGCATGAAAATGATCGTGCTGCGGAATGCACGGTTCTTCTTCTTGAACCATGGCAGGAAGTGCTGTTTGAGAAACTCCACATACATTATGGAGATCATCTTTACCCCTTCAGGGATCCTAAAGGGGCCGACAATCTCTCTCCCCATGATTCCAGCCCAAAACATTACTCCGCCTCCTCCTTGTTGGCGCCGTAGCCTTGTTTGCATGGGGTGTCCATCAACCAGCCATCCTCCACTCCATCCATCTGGAACATCGAGCGTTGCACGGCACTCATCGGTGAACAAAACAGTTTT
>JAVLVB010001296.1:1797813-1824263 GCA_032876305.1 Orestias chungarensis
CAATCTCTCTCCCCATGATTCCAGCCCAAAACATTACTCCGCCTCCTCCTTGTTGGCGCCGTAGCCTTGTTTGCATGGGGTGTCCATCAACCAGCCATCCTCCACTCCATCCATCTGGAACATCGAGCGTTGCACGGCACTCATCGGTGAACAAAACAGTTTTGAAGTCAGTCTTCATGTATTGTTTGGCCCACTGGAGTCGTTTCTGCTTGTGTGCAGTGGATAGAAGAGGTCGACAGGATGGCTTACGCAGAGCTGCAAACCTCTGAAGGACCCTGCATCTTTTGTTCGGGGGACGTTGGAGGCACCAGCAGCTTCAAAAACTTGTCTGCTGCTATGACAAGGCATTTTTACAGATGCTCTTTTAACCTGACGTAATTGCCTGTTGGAAAGAGTCCTCAATTTTACCTTATCAGCACGCACACGTGTGTGCTCTGAATCCGCTACATACTTCTTGATTGTGCGATGATCACGATGAAGTGTCTTGGCAATGTTGATTGTAGTCATGCCTTGACCTAAACACTCCACAATTTGTTGCTTCTCAGCAGCCGACACATCCTTATTCTTTCCCATTTTGGCTGAAAATGTAGGCTGCTTAATAATGTGGGACAGCCTTCTTAAGTAGTCTTGCCTTTAATTGGACACACCTGCCAAACTAATTAGCACAGGTGTCTGCAATTGCTTTCAGTGATATAAAGAGCCCTGACACACATCACCATCAATGAGTTTAACTGACAAACAAAAAAATTCTTACCTTATCATTCCTAAACACTTTTTGCATAATAATTTGGAACACAGTATATATCATATCAGAAGTGGAAAAACTTGTATCGGGACATTGTTTTATAACCTAATCCTGCTTTAAACTCCTGAACAACTTTATCCCAAATCTGCCTCCTGTATTCCTTGATCTTCCTAATAACGTTGTATTCTCTGAGGCCTTCACAAAACATTTCTAAATTACACAAAGGTGGACTCTGTTGCCCTGTGTAGGCCTTTGTTTGCACTGGATTTTATGTAACCAATTTAACATATTTTGTTACTTTAAAATAATGTTTGTTTTTTTTCATTTATTTAAATATGGTTCAAGACAAACAATTGTAAATTACAATAGCCTACAGTAAGATACTTGAAATATAATAATAACCATGAAAACTTCTTTAATATATTAACAGTTTCAATTTATGTGTTTTCAATGGCCATTTTTCACTCTGTGTGTTCAGATTCCCTCCTGGAGTGATGGGCGTCGCACCGGGCGGGATAATCGGACCTACGGAAGGATTGGTGCCTGGGGGCCTGCCCGTCACCCACACTCTCCCCCTGGGCACCCATCCATCACAGGCTGCCTCCCCGCATCAACCCTCCAAACACGGCGACCCCATGAGAGAGCACATGACTGGACCGTAGTAGGATTGACGCCAGAGCAGATGGCGGTCATGGGACCAGTGTAAAAACGAAGGATCCGACCGAGTAAACCCATCCAAATGTAAGCTTGACTTCAGCCATCTGGACCTACCAGCGAACTGCCTGTCGGGTGATGTGCTACACACTGTTTTTTGTATGAAAACCACTAAACCCGAGTGAGGACATTGGATGATGGTGCGCACCTGAGCTGCCACACCAAGATGGGAGCGGCTGTCAAACTCCCGTGCAGAAGATACAATATCTCTCTCTGTTTCAGATCAGATTTTGCTTCTCAACTAAACAAAATGAGTGTTTTTCTTTACAACTTTACCATTCCGTATAAATTATGGAGGTTTCATCTGTTACCAGAACTAAAGACAGAAAAGAAACCTGAGTCTGATCCTCCCTGGATAAAAGGATGACCTTATTAAGACTAACTTTTCCCTTTAGTTTTCTTTCCCCTCATTTCTGGACAAATACTTGTTTTTTTGTTTGTTTTTTACTCCATTTTGATTCCTTTTCTTTACTTCTGTTACAAATTGGTATCTGTTTTTTTCTGTTATTCATTGTGTGAAACTTTACAGTCATGTTTAGCAGACAGGTCATAATCAGATGTTTCTTAGATCTGAACTCTAATTTTACCTGTTTTTGTTCGTGAACGGTTATGCCCCAGGATTGTAAAGAAAACAATGTAGATGTGGGCTTATATTTGGATTTGTGATTTTGGAATGACCCCTTTAAACCCCCCCAAAAAAAACATTAATTAAACAAAAACGACTGGGAAATAATATTAAATATGTATGTAATCTTTCAAAGTACCCTGGAAAGTTGCTTGTTATGACCACAATGTTGTCTGTTGGCATCCAAAGGGCCCAATTTGCATGGCAGCAACACACATGTGAGATATGAATGCGTTGGGTTGGGAAGGGAATAGAAACCAGATATGTCTTACTCAGGAAAAACAAAAACATCAAATCTGAACAGAACAGAACAGAAAGAAACTCTGGATTACTGATTTTCTTTGTCCATTGTGGTATTTTTTATAAATCAAATGTAAATTTTTTGATGTTGACGGTTTTCACTCCTGGTAGACTTTGTATTGCCTTGTTAAATGTTCATATAAATGTAGCCTGACGTGGCCGACACCGCCTCGCCCTTGCTCGCTCCTCACATCGCTCCTCCTTTCTGTTGCCTGCTGTGACGAGAGCCAGATGGGATTCCCGGAGTTCTGTGAACAGGCAGCGGCTGCATCCATCCATCCCATCCAACACCAGGACTTTTAGCGAGACGTGGCTGCTAGCAGGTTGTTTGGTTTTTAGTGTGAGTATTTGTATTTGTTTCTTGTATACGGTGAACATATAGCATACAGTGCAGCTGGAACCAATAAATAAACGTACTGTTCTGATTCATGACCGGTTATCATTATGGTTGTTGTTTTTTTTTGCTTTTTTTTTTACACCTTGATTCTAAATGTACTCCTGAAGCATATAGTTGTATTCTAATTGCTTCCAATTCTGCATCACTGTTTCCTTTTTTTGTTGTTGTTGTTGGGGGAAAAAAAAACAAAAATGTTACAATTAAATATAAAGAATATCCAGGCTGGTTATTATTAAGTTATGAACCCAGACTAAATAAGTAAATGAACATAAACATCCATAAAGCAACTGATGCGTCCAAATTATTTTGTAGCAAATCATAATTTTCTTTAATGTTGTTCATTAAAGAGATATAATGTACTTCTATAAATCCTTAATTTTTATGCCCTCTTCTGGTCAGAGGCTGCCATTGCACAAGGGTTTATGCTCCTATGAACTACAGCACTAAAATAGAGTAGTGCATTGTACTGTTACCAAAATATCTTTTAATCAGCTTATAAGCAGCCCACGCTTTGTAGCTGTTACACCTTAAGCACATCTGGAAAGGCTTTCCACATTGTTTACAAGAGTATTTATGAAAAATCTTGAGCAATCTTTCAGAACCACAATTGTGAGGTCAGACACGGCTGTTGGATGAGTCTGCCCTCTAATTCATCTTAACTGCTTTCAATTGGATTGATGTTCACAACTCAACTTCTCCCACACCAAATTGCTCAGCCATGTCTTTCTGGACCAGCATGCCGTTATGCAGTGACGTAGGCTGTTCACGCAAACTTGAGATCATGACGTTTTTCAAAACACCTCAGTACACGGGGACACTAGGTGTTCCTTACGCTTAAACTAAGCCTGCTAAAACGCCTTTCTGCACTGTTATCCCCGTTTCAACAAGCAGTCAAAGAAATCTCGGAGTGATCCATTGGAAAGCAAGTCTGAGTGCCTTGATTTGTCACTGCAGAGAACATGCCTCCATTGCTGCAGTTGAGCAGCAGTGTTCTGATTCTCAGGGCTGTCACTGTCAGTCATGTTTTTTTCCATTTCCTCTTCAGCCCACCACCAAATACTCCAGAAGCTTTTCACTCACCAGTTCATTCAACGCGTGTATTTGGCAGCAGGGAAACACCTAAGATATGAAGTACAGTGGACTCTGTGACTCAGCAAGTACACCGGTTGAGAGAAAAGGCTTTATAACCCTCCATTTAACACTTTGCATTTCAATTGGTGACGTCAGGTGATCCATGGAGGCTGCTAGCCAGTAGAAATCCAGTCAGTTATGCATTTGGTCATTTGGATGGATAAGTGAACGCTTCTTGTTTTTTCCTTGGATTTTTAACTTTTTTAACAATCTTTCTCTCAATAATTCAGTCGACTATGGAATCTGTGGATAATGACCGGGTTATCTTCACAAAGTCATATTTGGCCCTAAGACAAGGAACCGGTCTACAACACGGTATGATGGCTGGAGGTTCCTGTGGTATCTATGTTTGAATACAATTGTCCAAAAAGATTAACTTAGAAACTTAATGCATCCGGCAATTATACCAAAGAATGAAGCAGGTTTGCTGTTTACTTCCTGCTATTTTGACTCAGATTATATTTCTCGTTACTCAAAGAGGCAGTGTGTTTGAGGTATAGCCTCAAAGTACATCCATTCATATGTCTACATTTAATGATGCGAGTTATGTAGTCAGAAGCTTGTAAAGCATTTAGCAATAAGGCGATGTCATAACCTGCATAAACTTAAGTATGATTGTTCTTATTGAGATAATTCAGAAAAGGTTTGAAGACACTACAGAAGTTTTAAATAAACTTTATTTACCTTATCATTCTGGGATATTGTGTGTTTATTTTTAAGACTTATTGAATGAATGATAGAAAGCCGTCTGTAGTATGAAAAGTGGAGAGAATGAAGGGCTCTGAATAGTTTGAGGATAAAGGAGGAAAGAGCGGCAAAATCAGCTGCTTCTCAATTCAGTGGACATTCAAAAGGGTTTTATTTGATTTTTTTTATTTTTCTCCATATTTTGCATTTTCTTTGCATTACACTTCGCTTAGTGAAGTCAGGTTCTAAATCCACAAACCATCATAGTTACAACTTCAACTATTGTATAAATAGAAAGCAACACATCTGTGATATTTAAAAACATGTATGACGTGGATGAAACACGAAGGAGGCTACAGTATGAAATGGCGAGATGGGGGTGAAAAAGGTAATGCAAACATTCACAGCAAAAATTAAACGATTAACTACAGTTTTTTCTTCTTTTTTTTATGTCAACTTTGGTAGTAGATGTTGCAATCTCTCACAACAAATTGTACGGACAGGTTGGGTCAACGACAGGCCTAACAGAGAAGGTGGAGTAACATGTAGCATTATGTGAGCAGGACAACCAATCATTGAAGTTGAAACAAAATGGAGACAAGAGAAGGTTTTAACACTGAACGCGTCTCATCTGTCTGAAAAAAAAACCAAAAAAAAAACGGAAAACAAAAACAAAAAGCACCAGATTTTAGGCATTCAGATGAGGTACTAAATCCCATGCAACAATGTAAGTAAACGTCCCACTGTCAAGATTGGTTCTCTCCATTACAGCAACAGTGTTTCTGTGCAAAAGTGTCTTCATTGAGATTGAGAGAATAATTAATTTCACACACAAAAAAAATTGGAGAAAAAAAAATATACATAAAGCTCTTATTAGCTCAAATAAGCTTTCCAAACAATAAATATGTAGAATAAATTCAAAACACACACACACACACACAACTTCTCAGTTCAATCAGTCTGTAAAAAGTAAACCAAATATCCAAACATGTATATTTATGTGCTAAAACGTATGAGGGCAAATCTCCCTTCATAAAAGATCTATTTTCAAGCAATGATGTAGCAATTGAATTAGAAATGTTTCCATAAAGGTGCATTGCTTATAATACGGATATAATAGGTTGTTTATTATGACATA
This sequence comes from Orestias chungarensis, assembly GCA_032876305.1. Taxonomy (NCBI): domain Eukaryota; kingdom Metazoa; phylum Chordata; class Actinopteri; order Cyprinodontiformes; family Cyprinodontidae; genus Orestias; species Orestias chungarensis. Next base: position 1,803,551 of record JAVLVB010001296.1, read on the forward strand.
ATCTCTGGTTTTCTGAAGATTATATGTATTGGCTTTGTCCTCGTCTATTCAAATACACACAGGAAAAACAGAGAAGGAAAAAAAAAAAAAAGCTTAACAAGCCAAATTCCTGTACAACATATTGAAAAGATCAGGTTGGAAGTGTGCTTTTGTCAGTGCCCAGGCTGAATAGTTTACAAAGTGTTACCTTAAATAAATGCTGGTATATTTCCTTTAACGTTTTTTTTGAACAACCACATGCATTTACATCTATGAATAAACATTAGTTTTTTTCCTTTATATTTCAAACAGGACAAATCAAAAGAACTTTTGCATTCCTGAAACTCTTTACTCCACATCTTTGTCAGTCTGAAATAGGTTTGATTAAAGTTTTGTTTTTGTTAGAATAGAGTGGCTGTGTGTACCAGAAGAGCTCCTCTGTCTTCTGTAGCTTTGGAGGTGTGTGTGTGTGGTGGTGGTGGGGGGGTTTGTTGCTCCCTGTCCCCTGCTGGAGGCTTTCACAGTTTGTCCGTGTCAAAAAACAAACAAAAAAAAGGAAAAATAAAATTAAAACAAACAGATTAATGAAGGATAAAAGAAAGAGAGAAAACAGAGGAGGGAGGAGTCCTGCCTCCACTAGACCCCCCCCCCACCCCATTTCAGTTTAGTCACTCGTCCTCCTCGTCTTCGTCCTCCTCACCGTCGGACAGGGAAACGCAGGGACGGATCTGCCTGTAGCCGTCCAGCCACTTCTCCACCATCTGAGTGACGAGTGGATGATTGCGGCGGCGGGAGCTCTTCTGCAGGGCCACCAAAACGCCACCTTCTGTCACGCAGCAGTCCAACCACTCCCGAAGGAGCTTCTCCTGTTGCTCTTCATTTCCCATCTAAAAGAGAGCCAAACGTCTTAATAGACTGCCTCCGAAATGTATAAATATATAAGATTAAATATACATTTAAGACCGGTAACAGAACAAATACAATGTTAAAGAGCACGGGACATGTTATCCTGTTCACAGAAGAACAGGATTACGTTATTAAACAAAAACAACCAGAGAAAGAAAAGTTTTAATTAGTGAAGGAGTCAAGAGGCTCATTGTAACTCTGGAGGAGCTGCAGAGATCCACAGCTCATGTAGAGCCGGAGTTGTCATCAGGACAACTTCCTAAATCAAGCCTTTTTGAAAAAGTGGCAAAAATAAAGATGTTCCTGAAACACCAGGAGAGCCGTACTTTACAGTTTGCCATCAGTCCTACAAGGACTTATCAGACCAGTTGAAAGAGGTGCTCTGGTTAAATGAGACCAAAATTCAAACTTGCGACCTACATTAAAAACTAGCAAACAAATGAAAAACTAAATGAAACGTTGAGCGGAGGAAAACTAATGCATGCATCATCGCTACTACACGATGACATCTCTGACTTCAGCAGGGACAAGCAAGTTCATGCGATAACTGGTCATAGACGCTGTAGAGGACTTCTGAATACGCTTGTCTAACACATTTTCAGATTTTTACTGGAACAAATTTGGACAACTATGTGCTTGCACCATAGCTGGTACATGATAAAATGTAGTAAAGTTCAGGAAGGCACTTTTAAGGTCCCTCACATAGCACAACAAATAACACTAAGTGTGAGCGGTGGAACTACTTACTTCTTGTGCCGAGAGAAAGTGGATGTGGAGCAGCTTCCTATCGCTGTCCACCAGGGGCAGGAACGTGACCGTCTCGTCGTCGTCTGTGTTGAGGTTGGCGCCCGCGCCGCGATTGTCAAAGCCGTCGTTCTCCATGGCTACCAGTGCTGAGAAATGGCCTCGCGTGTAGCCCAGAGCGATAGGGCTCTTCCAGCAGAAGCTCTGCTCCCACAACAGGGGCAAGTACACACCTAATGGGGGGTCAAGCGCAAAGAGTTGACTCTCAAATATGGCAAATTTAAGGAAAAAAATCATAGAATTTTGGATTATAAATATCAAAAATAGGTTAAATTTACTGTCAATATAGCCAGTGGAAAAATATGTAAAGCCCTATCTGCAGGAAAGGTATAAACAGGTGCCACAAAATAAGTGGGCTAAGGATGAAGGATATCCTTAAATGAATTTTGTCAATTAACCAGAAAAAGTCAATGAGGTAATTTTCAACTTATATGAAGTCCATGGTGCTACAAGCAGGAGTCTTCATATCCAGACGAGGTCCAGTGTCCCTAAAACCTTTAGATGCGTACCCAGTCCTAAATGCCGGAATCACCTCCTCATTATCAGTCCCTGTCCCCAGAGTATATATTTCCCGATATTTGACTTAGCTGCATTGAAGCGGACACATCTGAATGTCGCAGGGCAGCGTACCTGGAGGCCTTGATTTAAAGACACCTTTGCTAGAGCAACAGAAATTATTTATCAATAGCTAAAATAGCATCTTAGGACAGCTGCCACACTATCCAGGAACGGATGCCTCCACAAACTTCCGTCAAGGTCAGATCAACACATTGACAAAAATACCAAAGAGGTCCATGTTATCAGTCACGAGCATCAGTTTACATGTGAACAATTAAAAAAATTTATCTGAGAATGTTGCCAAGTGAACAATTATTTTATTAGAGATGTAAATGGCAACAAAGCTCCTGCAGATCAAGATGGCCAAAGCTCAGATGTTGGGTGAAGATTCAGTGAAGTCGGCACTTAAAATACCTTATACCTAGGTCACCTGCTTGGCATTAAATTTGGTGCACAAAATGTGCAACATGGGTGCAACTAGATAAATGTGGCTATATTGTGACGTATCTTTGTTGGTCTATATGACTAGAGAAGTCCTGCATTTTTTTTCCTCACCCATTTACAATTACAACAACTATTAAGGATGTCGGCGGAGTGGTGATGAGCCGGGCATGTTTGGTAACCACTGGAAAATTGTATTGTTTTCTTCTGACTTCCTTGTAGGTAGGCGCTGTGTGTTGGACCATAGCATCTAAAATACATTGAGATTTTTTGGTTAACTACACTCAATAAGAAGAAGTTCAAGGAGTATGAACATTTTTCCAAAGATTTTATAGATTTTGCAAAACAAGAACGGGCATTTTTTGTTATATTGTCCAGATAACATCGGTGTGATCATATACTTTAGTCACTCTATGGCAAAAATGACATTTTTATGAGATAAACTCATATAATTATAGATCTCAAGGTCTTCTGTACATTAAGCAAATGGACATGGGATGTTTTTGATCTGTTTCATTGTTTCAACCGATTTAGACCAATGTCTAACGTATTAATCATGCATGAACAGGCTTGGCAAGTTCAGAACAGTGTTCTGAAAGCAGACAAACAAATCTCCAGGGAATTGTTTAGAAAGAGAAAGCTGCTTTTGTAACTCGTAAACTTCCCATAATTAAGCTGATTTCTTTTTCCTTTCCATGTTTTGGATCTGCATTCCTTTAAGGCATCCATATAAGCACTGTATTGTACACTGGCTCCTGGCAACAGTAAATCACTGCTCCATCAGGCAGGCTTTACCACAAGAAGTTGGCTCCTGTTGTTGGATTTTCATCAAGTTCAGCGCAGCATCAGCTAGGAGGCAAATGGAATCCAGACAGTTTTTTTAGGGCTAGTTGTGGCAAAACTCTGTTCTTCAGAGTGTTTGTATGAGGGGGGATATAGCTTTCTTTATTTTGCTCCTCTGACACGAAGTGACAGAACAAAAATAAATGAATGACACCAGAGTAGGTTAAGTAATGTCAAGCATCAGAGCTATGCAGACACATGTAGGCGTCAGCCATTTCAAAATTCAAGTCTTGTTCTTCCACACTCATCGCTTAAGCTCATCCCCGAAAAAGAAAAAAATCAATACGAGAGCAAAACAACATCGGCATATACGGGAGCGATCACTCACCTTGGAAACGAGTGTAGCCAAGCGTTTCGCCACGGAAACTTTTGTAATACTTCACTCCGTAAACGATGATGGGCCTACGAAGTATGTGTGCAAGAACAAAAATGTGGGTCTGCTCCAAACTGGATCCTGGCTGTGGAACGAGAGCAAAACACACAAGGGATGAAAAAGAAAAGAAAGAAAGAAAGAAAGAAAACACACCCTTATGCTGCCAGTTTGGGAAAATAAATAAATAAATTAAAAGCAAACGATTACTAAGCTATCACGCCCAAATGTAATGCATCCCACACAAATGCTTAGTAGGTGAGGTCATTTAGAAGAGTGCTGATGACATGAGCGAATGCACTTTCGCAGCACATTACAGAGAATGTTTACCGTGGCAAAAGGCAGGAAGGCTTCCTGCATAATTCATGCTTCATCAGCGAGCCTGATCTTAAACACAACAAGCTTCTGTTCAAATCACTGTGATGTCTGGGTTTGCTTTTTCTGCACATGTACCTGACTGGCGAGCGACAGGATGAAAGCCCAGTCCTCCTGCCACTGCTCCTCGCGGAGGGAGAAGTGCAGGCCGAAACTCTGGGAGTACCACGACTCCCACTCCTTCCACCGGCTGTAAAACCTGCAAACGCACAAACTGCTTAGATTGCATCGGGTTTTAGATGCGCGGTCGTCTGCTGCCGCCTGCATTCTCGCTCGGTCTTATGTTTACTGAAAGTGGCAGTTTCCTTCGAAGTAGGCTAGAGTCAAACAAAGCTCGTCTATATTTGTATCTGAGGCTCCTAAAAACAAAGGCTGCTGTCTTTATTGTAGGAAGGATTTCTAAGCAGAGAAAAACGTGGTTTTAATTTTCTTCTGCTTACTTGTGATAAATTTTAACCCTTGGATTCCTGCAGATATCTTAACCCTCCACAGCTGTTAAACTGCTGGATCGGTTGGACGTTTATGCTTTAGCTGTTAAACTAAGGAATGACTTCTTTATACTTTATTTTGAGCTATAAAAAAGAATCAGGAACAAAAATCAATACAATTTTACTGAATTGTCAGACTTCAGTCCTGATAAAGCCGTTCTTTTATTAATCATTCAAGGGTAGAAGTAAACAGGCTAAGTATGTAAAAAAATAAAAATAAAAAGTTGGTTTTTCCAAAAATCACATTTTTCATTCTTTACACTCACATAAGCAAAAACAAAGACTGGAGTAACTGCTGCAGTTTCCCGTCTGTGTCATGTGACCTGCTGTGCCAAGATACCCTTAAAATAGATGTGAATGTGGGCGGAAGGAACAACAATAAACTGTGTTAAGTCAAAATCAAAACTCCAACTTTCAGAAGTAGGAATACTTATTTCTGGCAGTTTTTTTTAAAAGCCAAACAATAAACCGTAAAAAGAAAACAGAGGGGGAAAAAATGCTAATATCAGTCTTAAACCTCATCAAACTGCTCCACATAAAAGCATTGTCACCAGGAGAAAGATGTGAGTTTATTGCAGATTGCAGCTGCATGTCTCAAGACAGATATTACTTTAGGAAACCAATTTGAAAGAAATGTACTTTTTAGTTTCTCGGCTTCTCAGTTACTGGATCAGTACATTTACGCTCACCTCCAAAAACTCCGGTTGGCAGGATAATTAAGTATAAACATATAATTTCATAAAAAATAACGCATGAACAAGAACGAATACTCAGACAAAAACTGTTGACCAGACATTTCACTTCATTTAGTTTTGCTTTCTTTGAAATGTATGTTGTTATATTACATTTGCATCTGGGAACAATCACAGACAATAAACTTTAAGTTTCTATGTTAAGATCTTTTTTGAACAATATGCAATATATGTATCCTAAATCCTTGAATCTCGCTGTTACAGTTAAAGGTGTTTAATTCAGCATTCAGAGTTTAGCTATGCCAATAACTGGATTACAGGCTAGTCAAATATGGCTTTAACCAGGAAACTACACATTGCTACTGTTTATCACTCATGGTACTGAGGCTGCAGGTCTCACCAGTGCGAGCAGTCATGCAAACTGTCGTGAAGAGTCTTGCGGAGCACCGAGTCCTTGTCGTAGATGCCCCACGTCGCCTGGAGCACAGAGTCGAGGAGGCAGTCGCCCGCTGTGCGGTTCCAGAGCGCATACAGCCGACTGTCCAGTCTTGTTCCTAGCTCAAGAGACCAGTTGATTATGGGCGACTCTTCTTCGAGTTCTGTTCAAGAAAAGGAGGAGATTAAACGTAAAATATCAACTGAACCCATGAGTGTTTCTCTCTTTATACGACCAACACTTTATAGGTTAAGATTTACTTTTGCTGTGTACTTTCAATCATGCAAACACACTTTTCTTTACAAGACCTTCCAACAGGTGAGTGATTTACCAAGACATAGAAATAAATATAACATTTAAGAAAGTAGTGGAGGTTTTCTTTTTTCAGTATGCCTGCAAGCAGAACCTTTTCAAATCCCTGAAACCCGACTAGGCAGATTGGCACAGATGAAGCGGGCAAGCACGATGGAGGCAGACCTCCTGGCTGAGCGACATGCTGGCCACTAAGAACCGGCGTTAGCAGGAGGGGAAAACCATGTAACATAACACTGCCGGCATGGGGGCAGCCTCTTTGTTACTGTGCACAGCTCATAAAAGGAGTCCGTGTGTTCGCCTAGCAACCGCACTGTTGTCATGTAACCGACACTTCAACAACAAAGCGTACGCCCGACCAAGTAAATGATTCACCTTTTTGAACATCTCGGTCCAGCACCTCATCGAAGAGCTTCTCCTGAACCGCAGGAGACAAGTCCTCAATATCTGAAAAAAAAAGCAGGAGGGAGGAAAAGGGAAATTAACTTGTTGTTTCTTTACTACTACTGCTTTAAATACAGCATTTTTGTTTTGTAATATTGCAGATAATGTAATACATGCACAGCAATATGTGCACAAGAATCCTTTAGATATTTGCAGAAACAATGCCACCCCAAAATATAAGACCATAACAAAAGCCTGAAGGGTTAGAAATGAATTACATTTATCATGTTGACTAAGTCTAAGCAAAGGCCTGATCGGCCCTTTCAGTCCCGGCTTATTTCACCTACAGCTAATTTGTCGTACAGCAGCCTGTGAGCTCTGAGCCGCTCTTGTGCCTTAGCTTATATAAATGAATGCATGGTCTGTGTGGAACCAAACAAAATGAGTTTCAATGACGGCCATGCGCCAATGTTGGCGTTTTTTTTCCAAACAGACGGTAAAAAACAATGCTCCGTTTACAATGAACAACCGCAGCCAAACAATAAATGAATGCAGGAAAAAAGCTTTGGACAAACATACAGCTTTCTTGTGGATTAAACAGTAAACAGCTGGCAGGGTGGTATAGTTTTTTTTGTTCTTTTGTGCAATAATAATACTGAAACAGTGATGCAGAGGTAGCCTCCATGTGCTGGCTGTTAGAAGCAGACAACCGGAGCATTATGTCCTCCTCAGATTGTGAACAACACGGCGCTTTATGCTCAGCAAGTAAACAAAACGGCCCTTCTGACACACTTAGACGGCCAGAAAGAAAAGGCCAGACATTAAGCACCCATCAGACTTGTTCGTTTCTGAAGGGATGCTGACCTGCGGGCAGGGTAAAGGTGACCAGGTCGGTGAGGAAGTAGCAGGTGAAGTCACCCTTGCGCTGGTGAAGAGAGGCCGCCACTTCGCGGCGGATCTGCTCCGTCAGCTCGGGACACACCATGGCTGGGATACACTTGGCCGCCTGCTGGGACACCTGTCAAGAGGAGGGAACAGGAGAGGCAGAGAAGCTTTAATAAATGACTCAAAAAGTGAACATTTAAGACTTTAGTCTGTGGTTGTAAGTCACAAGCAACAACCTTTTGCATTCTTTAGCTGAGTTTAGGAATCAAGGAATTTTTATTTGTCATCACATCACATGTGGTACATGAGGTGGGACGAAATTGTAATCCCCCGGTCCAGTTTACACCCTGATAGGAATTTTAAATAATATAATAAAATATAAGAACTATGCGAGAATGGGATTTGACTACACAGAATCTACAATATGGACACAGAATCTACAATATGGGACTTTGGACATAGCAGCAATGAAAATTCGGAGTGCAAATAATATAATAAAATATAAAGAACTATACGAGAAATAGGATTTGACTACACAGAATCTACAATATGGACACAGAATCTAGAATATGGGGTAATATATATATATATATATATATATATATATATATAATATAGGCTAATTTGATTATTATTCTACTGAGATTTCAGCAGAAAAGTTACAAGCTTCTGCTCTTGGGAATAAAGCAGATGTGCCTTTACAAAAGCCAACAGCTAAAAGAAAATAATAGACATCAGGGATATGCAAGTATGAGATTCTAAGTGCTGTTTAAAAAACATTTACTATCAAACAGGAAAACAACAATTACTCGTACTGCTAATAAAACCAAACAACGTGAATCATGACAGCTATAAGACAAAAAAAACATCTGAGACAATAAGTAACATATTTCTCATTTATTGGTCTGAAAGAAGATAAAGCTAGACTTTTCTTGTTTTATATGATTTTAGCTTTCGCCGGTTATTTAAACACCTTCTTCGCTTCTGAACATGGGTAGCAGGTACGGCTTATAGGTTTTACCCACAACCATCAAACTAAGCGAGCTGATAACGTCACTAATGGAGCCACTTGAAGTCAAATGAGTCACTTCTCTGTTTTAACATCCCATCTTATAATAAAAACGCAAGTTGGTTTTAAACAGTTAACCAGTCTGAAAGGAGCCACTCCTATGTTATGATGCTGTAACTACTATGTTATTTCATTTTAACAGAATAGCTATTGTATCTGTGTTTTGTGCACCTACAAGTGTTTACATTTATTTATTTATTTTCTAAAGTTAATTTTAAGTGAGGGAGAATGTTGTCATGTGACCAGCGAGCCTCAGCAGGAGGATCGCAACATGGCACCTCCACGCTTCAAACAGCCAGGAAGACTTCAGGCACCTTATGAAAATGACTATCTGTAGGCTAGCACAAAAACCTGGATATACCTTTTTACTAATAACTGGTCTTTGTGTGATAAAAATGCAACAAAATAATTGTATAGTCTAAACATGGAGCTGCTGTGTTGCTGCTGCTGTCAAACATAACAGGCAACAATATCAGAGCCTTTATTCACTATATTGATTCAAATAAGAACAATACGGGAAAAAAAACCATAGAAACATTTTTGTTATATGAAGTAACGATCCAAAGAACAAACAGTCAACTGATTTGATTTGTTTTGGTATTTTGCCGAATACTTGGAATGTTTACACCAGTTTGCAGAACCGTGCGATTTCAGCTAAGTTTCCTCGAACCTGTCAGAGCTGTGCTGCCGCCAAGGGCGGTACAAAGAGCAGACTTATCCGTGAGTATGCATTCAGGCAGCCGTCAGCTTTGAAGCGTTGTAGGAAAGTGATCCAGTGGTTACTCACTACCCCTCCCCTGGGTGAAGAAACTGGGGCACCGAGGAGAATTGCGTACACAAATAACCTGGAGGCCACTGACAGTAGGCGAGCTGCGGTTAAGACCGCAAAGCACGTTCACGGCCGACGGGCTCACGCGAGATGATGATGAGGATGATGCACAGGCTGGAAACTCCCAGTTCTACAATTTTGACGTTATAAAACACTAACAACACAAAATTATAAAGGTAATTGTGGAATGATTATCGTAACCAACAATAAAAGCACTCGTTATTGCCTTTATATAGACTTACTGCTCACTGTTGTAAACAATGCGCTCCGACCGGATGCAAGTAATGCAATAATAAAAACATAATTCATGGGAAAAGATTTAATCAGAATCCCTCTGACTCGTACAGTCCATTTTGTTCCTCTATGTTTTAACATCCAAAAGCGATTTTCTGTATAATAACATTGGTGATAAATAAATTATTTGTACATTTATTTCTTTGATTTATTTAGTGCTTCCTACAGTAAATACACAGATCGCTCCACAGGATTCTGTAGTAAAAAATGTTTGTGAAGCCATACACTTTTTTTTTTGTTTACTGCGGTACTTTACTATCATATTGAATCACTTTATAATGTAAATACACTTCTGTGATGGAGTAGGGATGTTTTTTTTAACTAATTGTACATACTTGTACTGGCACACCCATCTTAAATAAGAGTAAATAAAACCCAATGACGTTTTACGCCGTATTTTTTAACTTTACTGGGGGTCTGAACTTTATAGTTATAGCCCTACTTTAATTACTACTCAATGTAATTGAGTAGTAATGACACATAATCCCATTTTGTGTAGATAAGACTTAAAATACTGAGGATAACAGAGAACCTGATATGCAGGGAAGAAAGATGGATGTTCACTTCATTATTAAGCACAAGCTACAAAAAACAGATAGTTGTCTAAACATGCACAAAACTACAATCATTAGCATAATTATAAGCTTAAAGTAAATGGTACTGTGATGCACAAGGCTGGAGGAGAACTCAACATTGCACAGTCAGGCTAGTATTAGGGGAGTTATAAGATCTCTGAATCTAACAGAGAACCACAGACTACTAAAACAACTGTTTAACCTCCAGCCTTTTGTGCAAAGTAATGCATCTATAAAAAATTGTTCTTTAGTCACTTCTAATGAAGGCTAAGATATAACACTGTGAAAGAAGCCTTTATTCCACAGAACGATCTATCTTCCTCACAGCTCCGACCACTGAACACTTGACCTACCTTGAATACAAATAGTGGCTTGGTTACAGTAAACACAACTCAAACACCAGGACGCAACAGTAAAAAAATAAAAATAAAAATGTAAAAACGGACCTCAGTGAGCAGCACCGCCAGCATATCCTGCCTCTGGAAGCGGATGGCCAGGTGAACCAGCGTGAAGCCGTCATCAAAAGCCGAGGGTCTGTTTAAGAGCCGCACTTCGTCTGAGGTCAGCTGCCTCGCTATGTCCCCTCCGGACGTCTTGTAAGCTTCTACGGCCGCCAGGTCACCTTCTACAACACCTTTTAGAGAAACGGGGGAAAGGAAAAATACGATTTTAGTCAAGCTAATGAAGTCTGACTCTGGAGAAATATACTGTTGAAGCAAACATTTACAAAGTGTTGCCACAAAAGAAGACAAATGTAGCTTTCACAAACCTTTTAACACTTATTTGGTAAATCAAAGCAGTTTAAGGTAGAACAGCATGTACTCCATCAAAATTAAAACATCAGAGATGAGAATGTACTCTCTCTTTGCAGCAGATGTTAGATCTCTTCAACTTGCCCGTTTTAAAGTCTAAAAGAAACACAACATTTCAAGGGGGTAAACTGTAATTTGTTAAATGGTTTGTTCCTTTAGGTCTTGGCAGAAGGCTAAGATGTGTTAGATGAGACAGATGCAGGTGGTTTCTATTGTGTATTATTAGCACAAATGGAAAATTCCCCTTGCTTTTAGAAAAGAAAAGGAGGTTCTGAAATCGTAATTAAAAAAATGATGTTTCGCAAATATATCCGACATGCTTCATAGCTAGGTGCAAGTTAGTAATCTACAGTAAGGGTCTTGTGTAAAAAGGTTGGGAAACAATGAGCAATGTGCAAGTAAAGCACTTATAAAAGTCACCTGGCCACTAGCAGTGCTGTGAAAGTCCACAGTTTAAAAAAACACAAAGCTTATCTAACAGATTAAACTAAATTAAATTAACAGTGAGGTTAATTTCAATAAATGGGAAAATCCCTTCCGATGAAGCTCTTCTACTGTACCTTTGAAAAAAGTCAGAACCTTTAAGATATTAAACATACTTTTAATTAAGCTTTCGTCTCTGCATTAAAATGTTTCTTATTGGTCTAATTTGAAATTGAAAACATAATATTTACATCAGCTGTAGTTGGGAAATCATCAGAAATCACTGCAAGTACAGCCTTGAAATCCTCAGTCTGGTAGTTGTTAACCTACATAATGTGTTTGTCTGAATTAATAGAGTTAATAAAATGAATGAACTTTTCCATGAATATTCCTGTGATCATTAAACTCCTTCCCGGCAGCCTTTTCCAGCACATTAACAACAGAACCAGGATCCAGAAGAAACTCCCATTTATTTTGATGCTTCTGGTAATAAAAACTTTAAATTAGGCTTTAAGCGAGGGGAGCAAACTACACAAAATTTGGGCCTGATTACTTTCCATACCTGTTGGTCTACTGCAGTGTTTTTCAACCACTGTGCCAGGGCACACTAGTGTGCTGTGGGTGATCGTCAGGTGTGCCGTGGAAATTATCCAATTTCACCTAATTAGTCTAAAAAGGTTTTTTGAAATAATATGCCAATATGCCATTTTTTAATGTCTGTGTTGTAGTAGTGACTAGCGGCGTAATCCTGTAATTTCCTTATCACTAGATGGCAATAGGTACATAGCATTGTACGTTAAAATAAGAGATAAAGAGATAAAAATACATTTTTGTTTATTTGATTCATATTCAAGACACTTTGATAAGAATTACTTATATTTAATATATTACATATTTAATATATGCGACTATAGAGTATCATTTGTTTACATTTTTGGTTGGTGGTGTGCCTCGTGATTCTTTCAATGAAAACAATGTACCTTGGCTCAAAAAAGGTTAAAAAACACTGGTCTACTGTATAGGAATCTGTCAGCATTTTCTGCATCCATACGATTGGTATAAACAGTCTAAATGCGTGGTGCTTCTGTTGGCTACTATTAATTGCTATATCAGCAGTATATTATTTTGACCAAATATACATTAATATACATTAATAATATTCAATATTCAATATTCAAGTTTCAATTTATTCATTTGGCGACAATTTACAAGGTATGTTGTCCCAAGGCCGTTTATGTTGATTTTACAAAGAACTTCATTAAAATGTCAACCTGCCAATTTTCTCAAATGAAGGTATTGGGGATATTCCTGACTGGGAATCAGTGGCAAGTTTCAAAAGACAGATATGTGCCAAAAAAATTGTGTATCAAAAGAGCTTAAAGGTCTTCCTCGCTCTCAAACAGAATATTGTATCGAGAGTCACATTTTTAATACAAAAGTAATGAGAAAAAAAAAACTGTCTCCTTAAGTTTGGAGCTTAAAACAAAATAAAACTGCGGCACACTTGTGTAAACGATTAAACACAAAACTGTGATGATTTTAAAAGGAACCTTCTTTTTTTCAGCATTTGACCAGAACAAACTATTTGTCCATGTACGTTACGATTGTTTTTGTAACAAAAACTCATCAGACAGGAAAGAGGAAACTGGTTCCAACGACCCGCAGCTTTACAAACATGGTCTTCCCATTACCAGCTCATACAGTAAAGGCCCCTGCAGCACCCTCTCGTACGTTTGACGGCATCAAACACCGCCGGGGCTTTTGTTCTCGCGTCACAGGGCCACACACAAAGCTCGGCCCGGTGAGCAGTGTGCGAGTGGCAGCTAGAGAGATGCAAAGTAGGCGAACCATTTGCAGGCGGCTGGGGCGGAGAGAGACGAGATGAGGGATATTGTACAGTGGCAGAATGGAAGCCCTACCACTTACGACAAAGTACTCCATTAGTGTGGGTGTGCCTTCAGCTCTGCAGTCAAAACCGAACTCTTAACCGTGTGCCTGACTAAAAAACCCAGACATGCACTCTTCAAGACAGACTGGTAAGTGAACATGGACTGGTTTAAGTGATTGTGGTTCTCCTCTCGTGTAGTGATGAACACCACCGGAACGCAAACATAAACTATCATACAAATTTTACTCTAAGGTCAGCTCAACCCGCTTATCCGCCCACTTTAAAGAGAATGCTGCAATTCTCAGGCTCAAATAACCTGCCCATCATCAGTGCTACCTCCATAAATGAAATACGTCAAAGCATTCATGTGCATTAGATCAATTTTTTTCTTTATTTTTTTTAATGATTAGCAAAAAAACTTGCTTGATTGAATCCCATTAGCTGAGCTACCAAAATAGATGGATAACTGACCGATCTGAAATCATAAACTGAATATGACCCCAGGTGGAGGATGACTCTGGAGAAGCATCCTCTCTAAATACGTTGGAGAATATTTGACGCTGAGGGACTGAGCATAATTAACAAGCCATGCAATGTTTGTTAGAGGCTTGGCATCAGGAATGAATTCATTGCTTTGTATTATGACTAGGAGACTCTCTACATTACTGTTTTTTTTAAATAAGTTTTAAAAAAACTTCATCATATTTCTGAAGGTAAATTATACTACAGTGTCTTTTAAAGTAGCTCAGGATGTAATTTGCTGAGAACTACTGTAACATTCCAGAAATGCAACTTTGTGAAAAAATAATTCAACTTCAGTTGTCTATAAAATCATGTAGAAATGAAAACCTAGTTGCACAAAGCTTTAACCTATCTAAATAAAATTAGCAATAATATCCCCACCTTTATTTCACTTTACACTCATATTCTGAAAACTGCAATAGCTCTTAATGTTCTTAAAGACTTTAAATCTTTCCTTCTATCAGTCTATCAACATTTAGCGGAAGGATTTATACCAGTTTAACAGAACCACAATATGTCAGAAAAATTATGATGTCATTGGAACATCCCAATGTAAAAACAACCCATACAGAAAAAACCTACAACTCATTTTCATCTTTTCCGGTAATTTGTCCAACTGGAGCAAAGCGGACATCTGAAAGTGCACTTAGTCTTAGAGTTTTGCCAAACACTTTAAATAATGAAATTTCAGTTAATGTATACTTCAAACACATTCAACGTGCACTCTATACATAAAAACTGGTTTTTGAAGCTTAAAAAGAAGAAAGCAAACAGAACTGATATCTCTGTGCTCCCTCTTCTTTGATAGCTATTCAAGATCTTTGGTCTAAGAGATTCCTCTTGATTGTAACTTTGTTTTACTTTGGTCATAATTGGGGATGCACAACACAACATGCTGGCAGCATTAATGTCAACGTGAGGTTTGATTGTTTTTCTTATGGTAAGGAAATTAAATATATATTATTCGCTAGCTATCCCATATTGATCATAACAGCAATTTTAGGGATGCACCGGTATCAGACTTTGGGACAGTGCTGATGTCTGATACTAATATTGCAGCCATGGCCGATAACCAATATTTTTCTGACATTTTTTCTCTTTAAACTTAAATACCCCAGAATCCAGGGATTCATAGCATCACTGTCGCATGTGCAAACAAATATAATTAACTCCCACCAGAAACACAGAGAAAAACGTCTGTGCAGGTCAACAACACGGAAAATAAACACTGTGTGTTTTAATATCACAGATATCAAAATATAGTTGTTGTTTTTTTAATGGTAAAAGTATCTACTACTGTCAGAAGCTCGAAAAAGTTTAATTACATCGGGATGTCACAAGCAAATTCATACAGAACAGAGACGTATAACTTGACCCACTATGTTTTTGTGTTTAATGTTTTTGCTTTGGATTGTCAAGCTTCAAAATTACTTCACATCAGTATATTAATATTCTTTGATCTCTTTTACCAGTGAAGGTGCTGAAAGATGGCGTAAAAGCATTTTTTTAAATCATAAATCCATTTTCCTGATGAAAGGAAAACACGACGCACCAAAAACTCCATATGGATATGATTTCTGGACAGTGATTGACTAATCAGCTAAGCGTTATTACGTCTTCACAGAGCTGTGAACGATGATCATCAGTGTCGTTCTGATTATGAGGGGAAACAGCAGTGTTCATCCTGCTGTTTCACTGATTGCTTTAAATATTCCTTACTCATTGGAATCTGAAGATATTATAATTTTAATTGTTTCACACTGTGCATTTTACAAGCCAACTATAATGAATACACCTTTTTATTACCAGTGGTATTTCTCTAACCGTTGCTTATTAATATCACGGCAGATGTAGCAGGAGATAGTGTGCTGAATTTTTGCACATTCGCCTTGTTTTCACAGTAGACTCCTTTGACCATACCTCTGTTTCCTCGCACACTCCTACGTAAGAGACCGTAAGCTCCCATACAAGGAACATTTAAAATGCTTAAACATAACTTTTTTCCCAGCTAAAGGCTCTTGAAACAGTAAAACACTAAACAGTATAGCAGTGAAATAAAACAATCATAAGCTTTAATGTTTAATGAGCCGCAGTAGTAATTGGTGGTCAAGCTAATATTCAGAGCAGTCCACACCA
This sequence comes from Orestias chungarensis, assembly GCA_032876305.1. Taxonomy (NCBI): domain Eukaryota; kingdom Metazoa; phylum Chordata; class Actinopteri; order Cyprinodontiformes; family Cyprinodontidae; genus Orestias; species Orestias chungarensis. Next base: position 1,819,572 of record JAVLVB010001296.1, read on the forward strand.
AACTAATGCAAAAAATCTTCCCCTTTTCCCTGCTTTTATCAGTCCGATTATTATTATGGCTGCTCACTGCAAAGGAATTGTATGTATGCATAGAAATCCAGTATCAGTACGATGCAAATTTGATATTTGGGTACAACTATATAAACTCTATTCAAAAGGATTTTCATGCAACTTGTAAATATACTATGTTAAATTATCTTACCCATGTGTAAACTACGAACATAACTTGTTTTGGAGACTAACAGACTTCTTTTTTTTTTAAGTAAACATCAATTATACTTACCAACACACGCATTTAGGAAGAGCCAATCTGTCCTTCTCATCCGGTTTTTAATCTGTTTCAGTTTTTTAAAATCCACTTCAAGCTCCTCTTTGCTCCCAATCCCAGCCCCTGATGCCACTTCAATCCTTTGAAAGTCCATGTTTACCTCTGCCTCCCGTTTGTCAGATGGAGGTGACCTCCTCTGGCTGCCGCTGCAGCCCACCACTCCCGCCATCAAATACCCCGGTCCCTGGCTAACGATGCCCCTCCTGTTGTCTCTGTCCCGCTCGTTAAGCTTGGAGGACGGCTGTTGGCTTCCAGGCCTTGACGCCAGCTCGATGGGTTCGGCGAGCAGACTGTTGGGCCTGGGATGATCGCACACGACGCATTTGAGTGCCTTGGCCCAGTTTTCGTAAGTGCATGCAGTGCAGGTCCAGTGCTGTATGTGGGTGTTGAGCCTGTTGCGGTCATTATATTCCTCACACGGGTCCGTAGTGGAGATGGGGGGAGCGGGGCGGCATCCAGAGCCTGAGGTCTGCGGTGATTCTGTGGGGCTTCGTGGCTGCTGAGTATGATGTCCCTGACGAGTCGCATGGTGCCCATGCTGCTGCTGCAGTTGTTGCTGCTGCTGTTGTTGTTGAGCCTGTTGCTTCTGACACAAGCACTGCGTGCAGCGGATGGCTCGAGGCCAGTTCAGGTAGGTGCACATGTGACAGGACCACTTGCTACTTGTCTCGGGAAAATCGGCAATGCGAACACGGGGCCTCGCGCTGGAGTCCGGACAAATGAGCAGGCTGGATCCCCCCTGAGACGGACTGCTGCCGAGGTCCGCAGGGTCCCACTGATGCAGACTGGCATCCAGGGCAGGGCTGCTCTTAAAGGGCTCCTCAGTAATGATGGCACCCCCGCTGGGCCTCTGAGCGCGGCACATGGTGCACTTGATGGCTGACGGCCAGTTCTCATATGTGCAGTATTCACAGGCCCACTTGGCAACCAGCTCTGTCATCGTCGCGCTGCCACCGAAGGAGGCTTCCAGCCGTTCAGTGGGACTGGCAGCTCGGTTCTCAAGGAGGTCACACAGCAAGCAGTACACTAAGGGAAATGAGAAACAGGGCAGAAAAAGGCAGTAATTATTTATTCACACCAGATGTGTGCACGCAAAACAAACATGAAAAAAAAGGTTCTAGAAATTAGGTTTCCTAGATATTTAGCTTTGGATTTGTTTAAGAATGGCAGTCTGCAGTGCAGAGCTGATACCTGAAGGTTTTCCTGAACTCTAATGCCAAGGCTAACGCGTACTGTAAGCCGCACACTCATGCCAGCCAACTGTGCCCTACAACCAAACTCAGTAATAAGAGACAAGGACGGATGAAACACGACACTCAGTGGAGAAGCTTGTGACTGTTTAAGACACTTACACAGGCACTGAAATTATGGGCGGATTATGAGAGAATGACATCCAGGCAGATGCATACAACTAGCTCCCACCGCTCTATTAAACAGGAATCAGATAAGCAGACTATAAAAGATGCAGAGGGCCTCTTTAAAGTTGTCTCGCTGAAGTTAATGTACACTTAGTGATATCAAAATGTATTCGTGTCCCATTTCCCTTTTAGACGGAGGATTCATCAAGTCTTACAGTCGGACTATGAAATTATGAAAACATGTTAGCAGCTGTGTGATTTAAGCCATTTCTTTGTTTGTTGTTGTTTTTATATTGTGTTAATAAGCAGTTGTGCTGTGTCTTTGCACATATATTTACCAGCTTTTTGACTAAACAAACCAAACACCAGAATATGCAGAATAACCTGAACACTGAATGTGAACCTCAGTTTTGAGTACATTGCAGAATCCAACATTTTTTTTGTAGGAATGTCTTGTATTTCTCTTCATCCATCTTCCTATCATGTCAAGGCAGCTTTCCTATCCCTGCCTCCACCAGCATGATTCACAGGGACACTGATGCGTTCAGTGTGTCTTATATCCTTTATTCAAGGTGTTCCTTTCAGCTTCCTTCTTTGCATTTCTTTCATAAAAAGTCTGATTTGTGGATTGCATCACAACCGATTGGCTTATTCTCCACCTGAACTGTGGATGTCTGCAGCTTATCCAGAGTTACCCTGAACCTCTTGGCTATTTTCCTGAATAATTTTCCTTCTTTCTGACCTACATCGTTTGAATGCAGTTGTTTGCAGTGCAATTTATTAAGATGCATCAGATTTACAAAAAACGCCTAACAGATTTCTCAGATTGTTTTTTGTAAAAACCCCAGTTGTAGTATTATGTATGTAGTAATGGGAAGTTCCACCTCCCTCATCTCTTACACACTCAGCTGGCAAAGTTTCTTTTTCCTCACTTACAATAAGTTTTTTTTTTAAACAAGGACAACTAAAGTATTAATCTAACAAAGCTCCACCCGCAAAATGTTTTTTTTCATGTATATTTTTGCTTAAGTCCATGTTTCAAAATCCAAATCAATGCATATAAAAGGTTTAGATTTAATATTTATTTTCAATGGCAATCATTACTGCAATATCTCTGTGCTCGACAATGCAATCACGAAAAGCTGTTTGGATGTAACAATCGGTGTGGTTTAGCGTGTCTTAGGCGCAATCCATTTTAATTTTTCTTCCAAACGTCGCAGATGGACCAGAGAAAGCCAGAGAAAACCCGAGAGAGTGGTAAAGGTCAAGATAATGATGTAGAGGAAAATCTAGAAAAAAAAAAGAGTATGTGGGAAAATAGTAATCAATACTGCAGTAATGTTTCCTTCCGTAACACATTTGTTACTTTTATTTATTTTTCATTTTAAAAAAATTGATATTTTTGTTTTAAATTTAAGTGCAAATAACATGATCCCACAATGCCATCGTGTTTCATACCATGAGAATGTCACAAAGTCACATATGTAGTCCGAATAAAAGGGACAAAGTACTTTAGAAAAGCACTCTAAATCTCAGATTCATTACTATTCAGACTACCTCAAATGTGCCTTTGTTAAATTAGGCTAATTTAGTAGCAGTCTTCAATTTCTAGAAAGCTACGTTTCTTTGTTGATGTTCTTTTACTGTATTACTATAGTCTCCTTTCTGGAACACCTCAGTCTTTTTATTGCTCTGTCACTTTGTTACACGTATGTATTTGTTTTTTGTTTTTTTTCTGTGACACTCGGTGAAAATTAATTTGGAGAAGAGTCGGATTACCCGTATTGTGATTTTCTTTGGTTATTACCATGATATGAAAACGACTCAACTCCAGCCAAATCCTAAGGTGTGAGAAAGTTGACTAGCAGCTCCAAGGGGAGTTAACATTACTCTGTGTTTACACCACGCCTCTAAGTTTACCAACAAACCGTGAGAAATTCTTCTATGTCCTCACAGCTCTCAGACACTAGGTTCACTCACAGACAACAGCAACAACAACACTAACAAAAAACAGATTTTGTTAAGGCAGTGAGCTCATAACTAAAAAGAGTAACTGAGCTGTCCGTCTCCCTGTGAGTCTGTAGCCGCCGAAGCTACACGCCGAGCTAGCTGCCAGCTTCTCTCATCACAACCTACGAACGTTGGAGACGGTTGTCAGCCGGAGAACCAGCAGCGAGCTAGCCCGCTAACAGCACTTGGTTCAGTTTTGGCCGTAAACAGGCCCAGCTCAGCTGTACTACTACGAACCGCGACGTTCAACCCTCACCTCTGCTTGGTCGGGTCCATACTCTTCCCCGAACCGAGAAGCCCCTCTCCTCCGGACCGAACTCGGGCTTTTTTCCCCCCTCAGTCGCTCGACGCTATAACCGCATATTTGTGTCTTTCTGTTGGGAGGCTGCCGTTAAACTGGCACCAAGAGTGAGCCCCCCCTCTCCCAAAGTCCCGTCCCTGGTTCGCTGGTTCCGACGCTTCAAATCATTTTAAATCCCTTTTCCCCCGTTCGAAACCCAGGTTGACGGGCTTTTAATGGCGGCGGAACAGGGGGAGGGAAGCCAGCCAGCGGGAGCAGGGTTGAAAAATACAGTACGGGGGAGAGCGGAGAGGACTCGGAGCCGAGTTACAGTCAGAGGCTGGATCGGGATTTACCACCTGAATCTGCCGACTTCGCCGATTGGTTATTTTTTCTCTGTATCCATTGGCGGTGACCAATCAGACTCTACGTCTCCCGTTCCAACTGTTAAAAGGCTCAGGGGATGCAAAACAGACACGAATGCTGGCTGCGAGAAAAAAACAAAAAGAATGCAGACAGTATTTTCTTCTTTCTTTTTGCAGACTTATAAATAACACATTATTTTATTATTATTATTTTTTGCATTGTAATATGTTCCGTTTGTGGCAAATAGCCACGTGGTCTCTGCTCTAAAGGGATGATGTCATCGTGAAAATACTGCAGCAAGCAGTCTGCAGCAATGCCTGACAGGCTGTGCCTAAAATTATAATAGTAAT
>JAVLVB010001296.1:1824363-1835336 GCA_032876305.1 Orestias chungarensis
TATATATATATATATATATATATATATATATATATATATATATATATATATATATATATATATATGTATAGTTTATTTGTTTAACTTAATGAAACTTATAACAGATTTATAGTTAAGTGTTAATAACCTTTTTTTGCATATACCTTTTCCCGCTAAGAAGGTATGGATGTCAAAAGGGACCACAGCTCAATAAGCACACAATGATTACTTAACTGGGCTAAAGTTTGTTAAAAACTGCAACTATATAGTTTACCAACATACGTCAAAAATACTATTTAACAGACATCTGAGTATTTCATGGTTAAATGCTACAGTAACCCTACAGTATACTGTATTTTATCAATGCCTAAAAAACAAACAAGCACCCAAAACTGACTGTGTAGTAGCTTCTTTAAGAAAATGATGTATGGAGGTCACACAGTGTCCTAATTCAAAAAACATAACAAAATTAAATGACCAAATAAGCCAATGTTTGAACTACAACACAATTTGAAAATGTAGTTTAAGACACAACCACTTCATTATGTATACCATGATTTTATGGTCATTATTCTCCATCATTGTCAGTGGATGGGGCTTTGGTCAAGATGAAATACGAAACTGTACAAGCTGTAAAGCTCCTTCACTGCAGGGCTTTCTAAACAGTTACAACTGTCACACTAGAAATACCTTTTTAAATTCGCATCACATCTTGTCCTTTGAAGTCAGCTGTTCGTGAGTCTTTCTTTCCGTCCCTAATGCAGTCAATTTGTTCACTTATAAACTATCAAATTACATTTAAATTATATGCCTGTCCAAAAACCTCAAATTAGTATATTTAATAAAATTAACAGATTCAACTAATAAGTGTTTTTATTCACATAAATTACCCTCAAAGACAATCAGTGGGCTAATGCTGTGCTTGTCAAGTTAATTGATCTAAACTGTGGAGATTAATTGATCAGATGTTTATTAAAGTCTATTTAATATAAAATAATGAAAGATTTCAATATATAATGGTCAACTGCAATGTGCAAGGGAACAATTGAAATTATGCAATTAAAGGATTTCAAATGTAATCAATAAACTTTTCAATTAATCATGTATGCACTCAGCAAACGGCTTTTGATATTTCTATAATTGTAATCTTCCAAATAATTTATATATTTACTTCTTTTGAATAAAAGGAATATGACTAATACGACTTTGAACAAAATACGTTAATATCTCACTAATAAATGTCTGTAAAACAGTGCCCAGTTTACATTGTGATAAAAGATGGCAACATCGAATCACATATGAATGTCCTTTTTTATTATCCCTTGGTTTAATCGTGTTGTTCTCTGCGCTTTACCAAACAAATCCTTAAGTCCGTTTTCATCATGTACACAAACCCAAGAAAAAAACAAAAAAAAACTCTCAGAAGATCTAAGGTGTGTGCCCTTGACTTAGTACTTTAAGGTGATTATATTACAGTACCACTTCACAGAGGAAGCAACAGTTCACCTCATTTAGTGAGAGTATGTGAATATACATTTGGATTATGCTGCAACTTGAAAACCTACAGGTCTAAACAGTGTAGATCAGGGGCTTCCAACCCTGGTCCTCGAGAGCCACTGTCCTGCAGGTTTTAGATTGCAACCCTGCTTCAAAAACATCTGAAGCAAATAATTGGCTCCTTAGCGGGCTTTTTAAAAACTTGATGCAGAGCGATTTGATGCAACTGTGTTGAACCAGGGTTGTATCTAACCCCTGCAGGACAGTAGCTCTCCAGGACCAGGGTTGGAGCCCTGGTGTAGATTCTCGCATACGTTTAATCTTCGATACCGAAAGCCCGCAAAACTTTAAAGGGTGTGAAGAACCAAGATTACAAGAGGGCCGTCTCTGAGGAATGTTGCTCTATAATTTCACATCACTCATCTGAGACAAGCTTATACAGTACAGTAAGTGCTGCTTATAGGTTACCCACTAATGTCAAATATACATTCATTGTTTATTTCCTTATTTAAGTATTTCCAAAGAAATCATATCCCTCAAAACCACTTTAAGGATTTTGATTTTTCTTTGCATGATTGTTACTCGATCTCATTTTTGAGTGCCAGTTACTGGTCACTGATGCATTGGCATTACAGGGGAAACAATCCCAAAAAACAAAAAACAAAAACAAAACAAAGACATACAGAGTGTCTGAGTAAAGCCGAGTTTGTTCACACGACAAAACCTCTCCCCGCCACAAAATATATCTGTCGCAGTGCAAACATGAGACCATGCTAAATTTAACAGTATCTAAAATCTCCCACAGGACATGCAAAGGTGATCCACAACCCGGTTAAGCGTTGCTCCTGTTGGCGTCGTCTGCATGTCAATCCTTGGCTTTCCCCCGCAGCTTTTTCAGTTCGCTGGACTTGGCTGCACTCCAGTCTCAAACGATTCGCCAACCGAACTAAATTTGCAACTGCAAATAAGCAGACGTTTTTCCAAACAGCAAGGAAAACCAACACGAGAAGCAGATTCAAAATGGACAATAGGCATGGGCCGGTTACCTGTTTTAGGGTAAACTAACCTTTAAAAATAAAATAAAAACATGGTATCAAACACACATAAATTTAAACAGTGACACCACAGTTTGCAGTCTTCTTAACATGATGCTCAAGAAAGTGCTGGTGTAGCTTAGTTAACGAGTTAAAATATTTTCTTTTAAGGTTCTCATACTTTCGAGTATTTGCACAAAACATAGCAAAAAAAACAAAATATTCTGGTGGTTTAAAGCCCTTTTAGTGGGAGGCAGGAGATTGTACTGGAGTGGCGGAAGACGTGACCCGCTTTGTGGATCACAGAAGAGATCAGGTGTCTTTTTCTTTTGATATATTAAGTCATTTCGTGGAAATCTAAATTTTAGGAAAAAATCTACACCAGTTAAATTTATTTTTTTGGGGGGGAGGGGGGTCACATTTATCTAAAACTGTAAATGTATTCTGTTTGAGTCTATGTGGTAAAATCAAAATAAAGGTTATAGAAAGTTGTGTTGTACGTGTGATCGTCAACTTTGCGTCCTTTCATTGTATTAGTAGGAATCACATTTCTTTTTTTTGTATTTAAATTAATTAGTTCAGATCATAATACACAACTTTTTTTAAATCTTTGTAGAAATAACTTGATATTGTAGTATTCATTTTAATTCAAGGTAATTACACTGGCCCATGCCTAATAGATAAAATAGGTTTAGACAGAGAAGAAAAAAGAAGGAAAGAAAGAAAAACGGGTAGCACCAGAAATACAAGATGTTTATCTGCTTTCATTGCTCTACTGAAATCTTGGTTCTGTGTTCAGACACAAACTGCCCTGAGTGGAAGGCACTGAATACTAAAGCAGGAACATGATGATTTGGAGGAGCAACTAAAAAAAAAGTCACATTATCTAGGTCCATACACGAAACGCCGGCCCTGGCAGTTGAGAATACGTTAGCGATGCTGTTAGCTATGCAAAGACAAATAAAGGAAAGAGATTATCCTCTGTTTCCATGGTCATAATTCACACGATACAGAGGCCTTCCATGGCAGCTTTAATGGAGACATGTCAGTGATCAAGTGTGATGGAAATAGTCAGAAGAGTACGGTGAATAGTTTTGAGAGCACTGGCATGGTAAAAAAATTAACATAGCAGCCAAGTTTTCTATATGAAAAAGAGAACCAACAGAAGCAACTTTTACTAGCAGCTCTCTGTGTTGCAGCAGCAAAAGGGAACGTTAAGCATCTGGTTAGTAAAGCTACAGTACACTGTGATTGCCCTGTGAACCCTGTACAACGCAAGATAAACAAAGACAAGAGGAAAAGCTGTGACTTGACTTTGGCTCCGGGTGCTTAAAGGGGACAATTGGCACATGTCAGCAGTGGTAAAGCAAAATAATAATTATTTAAAAAAAAGGAATCCTACATCTTAAGTGCAGCAAAAGCACATAAAAACGATCTTAGAGACAAGACACCAATATCCTCAACTGGTTATGTGATAAAATATATATTATGTATATAAAGCACCTATAATGGAAGCGGCACTTTAAATTTGACTTGAAATCTATTCATCATTTAAACAGGCAACTGTTTGATTTAATCATTAAACACTGTGGAACAGAGTCCGTACAGTCAGCAATCATTTGCCTTTGTTTAATATTGTTCAAAGGCAACAGAAAAAACATTGTCTACCTTCTTAAAGGGAAAGCTCAAAAAAAAAAAAAAGGAATAAAAAAAAATAAATTGTGCAAGAAGTAATGCAAGAAACAAAGCTTTGACTCTGTGATGCAAATGCGACACGTAAAAGATGCAGTAAAAGGAAGATTAACGAGAGTGTAGGGCTGTTTTATCGCAAGCAATTCACCAACCAGCTGGCAGAAGTTGCTTTGTTTGATCTACGTCCGACTAGGAACCCAAAAAGGTCCACGCTTGAACGGTTTCAAGGTTATAAAATAACAGATAACTTTCACCCCGGTGGGATTTCTAGGTTTGCACTAAAAACACCCCCAAATTAATCCGTGGAAAAAACCCTTTCGCATGCCTTTCACTTTCAGGACTGGCGCTTCTTTTGTCATCAATGATTGCTTCGGATTTCCCGCCGTTAAAGGTGTGACGCTTATTCATGTCCTTCGCATGTCCTGTGGTACGTCTCTATGTCATTTGTGAGCCACGGGCGTCTCCATCGGGGCTGAGGGACGCTGGTCTACCTTGAGCTAAAACGCTGGCCGAGACCAGAGGCAGATGAGATCCTTCGCTCACCAAGTTCTCATATTCGCTACTGTCCTCGTCTGCGTCGTCCTCCTCGTCGTCCTCCTCGTCGTCCTCCTCGTCTTCCTGCCCGGCAGCTTGTCTGTCCAAAGAATCTGAGCTAGATCCATCGCCGTTGCCGAGGTACGGAGTACTGGGAGTGCTAGCAGGACTCAGACCGGCACCGAGGCCTACGGTTTGCCTAAGGCCGAGTCCCAGGTCCGTCTGTGCAGGGACTGGGGTCGGGTGTCCCGGTGAGCCCACAGCTTGGGGCCGAGGCAGCAGAGCAGCACTGGTAGGCGGGGAAGGGCAGGAGAGCAGATTGTGGTCTTGGGATAAGAGGTCAGTGTAAGATGGAGGATGTGGTGAGGTACTGGGTCGCTCTGGGGCAGAGGGCGCATCGAAGGTTATCCTGGAAAGGAGCGCAACCTCACAGGGTTCTGTGTTCTCCTCCGGTGTGGACTGGGAGTCTTCGCGAAGCCCTTTCCAGCAAACACAAACATACGGTTAGCAAAACGTGTCATTTAAAAAAAAAAGGGGAAACACGCATTAAAAACCCTTCACTTGGGCAGAATTTAAAAGATTATATTATTTTGCAGTCCCACACATTGCATGTATGCCAGAGACGTTGACTTTGGTCTCGTGTGACCAGAAAACTAAATCTTTCTACATAGTGCCTCTTTGTTCCCAACAGGTTCTCTTCTTCCTGCAATATACGCTAAAAGCCACATTGGTGGAGCAACACAATCGTGACCCATAAACATGTTCCTACTCATTTATCAATCTCTGCAGCTTTATTAGTTACACATTTCTCCAGGGTGCTTCTGGTTTAAGCCCAAACTGGGTTACTCCGTCGTTGTCATCTGTACCTGTGCTAGTCTCTTTGAAAGATGATTTACGGTAATTGTGATTTTTGTGTCTGTGATGATTGGAAATAAGGAAACAAATGGGGCAGACCAGAAGCAGCGGGGAGAAAAACAACAACAACAACAAAGCTGGTTTTAAGGAGCAGAGATCTGAGATTTTTCCACTGCGAGTAATTTATCTTGTAAGATATAAGAACCTGCTCTGATATTCTACTTAGAAATCCTTTTATGCTTTCTATTTGCTTATTTTTCTACTTTCTGTAGACAAAATATAAACCAAAGACTCATTGCCCCATCCAAGGCTGTACTGAAGGCTGCAAAACTGTGAATGAAAGTAAAAACTAGAGTAAGGTTCTTCAGCTGAGGAACCAAATAAAAAACTGAATGAGACAGTGTGGCTTGTCTGTGAGGCACAAGCAGTTTACACACTAGGGGGTGTAAGAACTTTTGCAAGGTAGTGTATGTACTGTATCGGCACAAACAAGAGTATTGTTACACCCTCTATGTTATCTTTAGAACCTAAAGGAGATACATACTTCTTTCCTTTTCTGCAGCCATTTGCTTCCTGAGAGCGATCTGTTGTCGGAGTTTGTTCACCTCGTCTTGAAGTTTTTCTCGAACCCGTTCACTCTGCTCCACCTCTCCACAAACAGCCTGGAAATCAAAGAAAGTAAAAAAACAAAAAAACAAACACAATTATCGCTAAAACAATTCTACTTGTGGTGGAAAGGCGAATTCCAACACATTTATAGAGCAACTCACCTGGACTTTGTCTTGCAGTGCACTGTAGACTTGGAATATTGTTCGGATATCCTTCATTACGCCATCTTTGTCAAAGAACTCAGCCCTGAGGAAATATTACGTATTAAATCTTAAATCAATTTAAAGTCTGTGCCGGTAAAATGATAAAGTACAAAATTAATGATGTAGTTAAGAAATATCAGCTGCAGCCAATTAAAATGTGTTGAAATTTTGCAAGTTTAGCAAGCACATTTGGACAGGAAAGTTCGACTAAATCCAAACAGTCTGGTCAAAGCTCATCTGCAGTAGAAAGAGCCGATCTAAGTTTAGACACAGAGACATAGGCCAACGTGTGTGCTGGCTGTCGCATACCAGCCTTCCCCTGGGCCCAGCCGGCCGTCCTACGCCATCTACAGTGTGTTGAAAGGAAAGCTGGACAAGTGCATTCGAACAGCGAGACAGCGTGATTTTGATACTGAAATAGTGTATCAGTTTAAATAATAATTGACTGTCTACTCTGGTTACATAACGTTGAAAAGCTGTAGGGGAAAACTCACTGATCTCTCTCTCGGTCTCAGCTGAACACACAGAGAATGGCTCTGACTCTAGGATGAAGCTGTTATCCAGCATCACACCAATGTCATTTTGTTTTGTTGAGCTAATATTATAAGCTGCTGCATGTCTGGAACATTAAGCTGCATATTATGTTCATGTTTAGAGCGAAGTGCAAGTCATTTTGTGCAATTAGTACCTAATTTGTTAATACATGTACATTATATTGCAAAAAGATACCAAAATAATACTTAAGATGCGCAATTTAAGAAAAAAAAATCCTTTTGTAAAATTGAAAAGTTAAAACTGATTTAAACCGTTTATTAATAAGCAATGTAAAACATTTTTTAGCATTACAGAAATGAAACCCTTGCTGACCAGCTTTTTTCCATGTCTCCAATGGTATTTTTGACCTCTGCGCTTTCAACATCCCCCTAATCTTTAGCCTCCTCCACATATTTACTTTTAATTTCAAGTCAGGATGGGCAACAAGAAAATTTGCAATCAAAACAGATATTGATTAGGCTCTAAAGGAAATATTAGGAGATGGTTAAATCAAGATTTACTTCATCAGGGTATATACAGAGATCCTTAAGTTGTATTTACTACCTTTTTTACTACCTTCAAAATATTTTTTGCTACCAGCACAAAGCAACAACTATACCAGCGTAGTGACAGACAGATATTAAGAAGAGAAAGAGAGTGTTGATAGAGGCTCTGTAGACGTATACGAGTGTAGAGCAAGCAAATGAGCTACAATTAAGTGGGAACACAAACGTTCATGTTTGATCTGGGAGACATAACAGCAAATCAGCAGCAGACAGAAATGTTTAACAACACAATCACTTTATAGAATAACGCCAAATTGCAAAGAAAGCTATTATTACAGTTGAGAGCCATTTATGTCTATACTAGCGTCTGGTGGTGTTGTTGCTCTACTGTAGAAATGGTTTTGTAACTTCTCCCAAATGCTTTACTTCTCCTGAAGTACCAGCAGGACTGGTGTAATCACCCTCACCACCTTTGAATAGCAAACATATGTTTACAGTTTTTCCATAAACTGTATTTCATACAGTAAGATAATTTAGCCTGTCTCACTGATTTGACCTTGTACTCATATACATGATAATGAAAAGATTATATCCGATTACCTGGACAAATAAATAATTTAAAAAGTAAATAATAATAATAATAAAGGGGCGTGTAAATCAGTGATTTTAACTTCCCAGTCCTTATCTTAATTTCAAGGCTAAACCTATATAAGCTCCATATTTACACTGTAGACTGAATGTGTGCAGCCTAAAGTTCTTATAGGGGTCTCCGTTTAAACTTTAAACACCAAATGTTGGTACAAATATATTATTAAAATTAAAAATATATATATACCAACATTTTGTGTGCGCTTGTTTTGTTTTTGTTTTTATAACTTACTTGTAATCTTTATTTTAATTGCAACAAGGGGGGGCTGAATAATTAAATCTGTTACTTTTCTGCATTTTGCCATGTCCTCCTCCAGCGCCTTTCTCTTTTTGTCTCCCTCTCTCTTCCTTTAACCTCGCCTGGAGACCCAAGTCGCTTCTCCTCACTTCTTGCACCGCTCGCTCGTTGCGCGAGCTGCCGTCAACAGACAAACGCCACGCCCCTTCCTCCACACCCGCGTGGTTGACGTTTGGGGCGGGTCTTAATCGAAATAAACCAATCACCTTTCCCTCCTCTGCTGGCCTGACTGCCTCTATGGCTTGTCCCAGCGCTGGTCTGTATATCTGATATTCCCACTGCCGGCAGTTTTTATTTTTTTTATTTATTTATACAGAGACGCAGGCCAGCAGGCCAATATTAGGCCGGCGCTTCGGGAATACTCCCGGTTCTCCCTATGGCCAGTCCAGGCCTGATTTCTACCCTCAAAATGAAAACCGCCCAATCTGGCAACACTGGCTGTACCCAGATTGATTAAGAGAGCGCGCGCGTGCGAGGTAGTCTAAACGTGATGTCCTCCCTATCACTCCGGTCCTACTTGCACCATAAAAGGGATAAATCTGTGCAAGTCATTTAAGGAGATATGTTACATATGCATGTAACAGAGTTTACACAGAACGAAAACTCATAGCCCCAGTTGGGCTAAAAAAATTTCTATGTGGTTTCCTACTTTAATATTTTTTAAAGGCTTTAATTTGGCCTATTTTTTTTAATCACTTTTTACTACCTTTTACAAACCCCCGGACACCCTGTTTATCCCCACATCTGTCATGTGAGATACTGTTGTTGTTTTTTTTTTGTAAACTATAAAAACTCAAATCAAATTTGATGACTCAAACATACATAAAAAAGGCTACAAATGTCTCACAACTGACATCTGAAGAGATGCATTTGCCTAAATCCTGACATCTGTGCACATCTCATTAAAATGCCAACCCCTTACGCCCATATTCGATGGGAGTTAGGAGTTCATCCTGTGGGGTGCATGTTCGAGCCTAATGGGCTAATAATAAATATGCATAAATTGCAATATTTTCATAAAAAAAATAAAACATAATCAGCCCATGCCAATTGTAAACTTGCAATTTTTCAGCAAAAAAATATTTTTGCTTAGCTCTTGCCTGTAGTTACTCAAAATAAAATAAAATATATAGATTAAAGCGGTTAAAAATATTCTCTTTTAGTTCAATTTTATTTGATTTTTTGCAGCAGATTTTGTCAGTTCTGGTCAATACATTTGAATTATGCAAATACATTTGTATTTTAATTAGTACAGATGTTGAAATAGATGGCAAGAGAAAGGTTTTTGAGAATCTGTCTGTCGCAGGTAACATCACAGCTCTAAATATTCTGTTCTTATCCGATGGGATTCTCTGCAAACAATAGATGGCCGCTGCAGTTGACATATCAGGCAATGAGCGTAACCGACTGAACTCTGAACACGACTAAAACTTACCCGTGCTCTTTGATGACCTTGGCATAGTTAAGTGAGGTGTTGGGTACTGAGGAGAGTTTGTACTCCTGCTGGCTTGTGTTGCCAAGATTTGGGATGGTGAGTGTAATCCTCTGGTTGTACCTACTGAGAGGAGATGATCAGTTAGTTCCTATAAAGCACATCTGTTTAAAGTTGTCTACAGATTGTTTTTTTAAAAGACTGAAATAACAACTCAGCTGCAATATTGCACAGATTTTTATCATTTGGCTGTGTAAAATATGCAGAGTTTTTAAAACGCTGAACCCTTAGATCATAGTCTAGAATTACAACCTTAATGAGTAAAAATTGGGAGATCACAGGTAGATCAACTAACCCGTTTGAGCAAAATTGTACACCAAACTGATGCTTTAATCTTCTCGTTAGCAGTCCTCAAACAAAGAGATTATTCCAACACCTTTGCCTTGACTACTCTTTTCACAAAGTTTTCATTCCAAAAACCAAGCAAGGTAGAGATTTGAAGAGATGATGCGCATCTGTGGTACCTTCGGTTGGGTCTGAAGAGCACATACTCCAGTGCGTGCGTGGAGCTGTTGGCTGTGGAAATGAAGCTGAAGAGAAGGAAGACGAGGTCGGGCACGCCAAGCAGCTGAGTGAGCTGTTTGTGGATGATCTGCTCCCTGAACGACATCTGCTGCTGAGTGTTCCTCCGGAACCGATACCAACCAATGACATTCTGCATAGACAAAGATACACGTTTAAAAAAAAAATATTTCATTTATTCAAACTTTACAAGTCATTTCACAAACCCAGTTTTTAGATCATTATTAATCCAGTATAGAAATGACGGAATGACTTCTGATTTTTTTCAAATACCTGAGCAAAATCAAACCAAGAAAGAACTCACTTTTCGTCTTTCTTTGAGAATGGTGTTGAGATTTTCCTCACTGACTTTACCTGCGTAGTCATAAAAGCTAATAAGAAAAAAGAAAAGATTAGTTTAAATTAATGTATCAGGCTTTTTTTGTTCCTCTTCTGCCACAGGCAGTCAATGAAATCTAGTCTTGTCAGAGAGGGTGTCCCCTGTTAAATTCAAATTACAATTGCTGGCCTACATCCACAAACACTTGTTTTCTATAAATAATTGCAATAGAAGTATACAAAAAACACATT
>JAVLVB010001296.1:1835436-1877089 GCA_032876305.1 Orestias chungarensis
ATATATATATATATATATATATATATATATATATATATATATATATATATATATATATATATATATATATATATATATATATGTGTGTGTGTGTGTGTGTGTGTTGTTTAGGGTTTTAACCAAATGTAAAAGTGAGAGTGACTCATAACTCCAGACTAAAGCTCTCATTTAACCTGGAATGGTTGGAAAAACATTTTTATTAAAATAGCAGTAACATAATTTCTGCAAAGAGCAGCTTTCATTCAGGAGAGATATTAAACTCTTTAAATAACACTGAAGAGAGAATAATTGAAAACAATTAGTCTCTCAATAATGTAAAAATTATACTATCAAAAAAAACGTTAAACTTCCGATCGCTTTCCCTGTGTTGACTGCCTTAAATCTGTTGGCATTCATGTTAAGAAGCTATATTTAAATGATCAATGCTTACCTACTACCTGCAGCAGCTCCGTACTGCTAATCTGCGCATCACTGATGCTGACAGTCTCTTCCTGCCTTACATCCCCTAATAGGAAGCCCTCCTGTAGAACAAAATGCAAGTACAAACACATAAATGACTTTAGCAATTTTCACATTGCCTCTAAATGTAACCAATGTGTGGACATCTATACATTTTTTACCCTCATTCCCTTGATTATTTTTAGCATTAAGACCATGCTAAAACAAAAAAGGCAAAATATGTCAAACACAAAAGTCAAACCACAGCTGTAGGCAGACTTTTGGTTTGACCTGAATACACAGAACACCAGAAATGCATCAAGACGGTTACTTTACATAAAACGTGTAAAAAAAAATAAAATAAAAAATAGTGATGCTCCACATTAATTCCAAAAACCATATCAAGGTCTCAAAATTACTTTAAAGTTTGTTTACTGTGGCCTGCACTTTATTATTGTACATAAATATCAATTAACATGACAACTAATCTTGACATCTTTTTAATGTGCACCAAACTCCAGTAGTTATCAACCAACAAAAAAACAATCAGGAAACTACTGAAGACGTCTCATTCAGCTGATTTCTTAAACTTATAATAAGCCATCTCTGTCTTCCTTCCTGTCTTCTGTATGCCATGCAAACATGGCCTTGCAAAAGCATCTAATGCCCTTACACGTTTTCACATTTTGATTTATTACTTAATTATTATTATTTGTTTTTCACAAAAAAAACTTCAAACAAGCATTTACTGCACCTTTAGTGTGTAATTCAATCAGGAGATAAGTGCAGCTTTTTTTTTAATACATAAAAGTTTTTTTTATGATGAACAAACAGTGTCATGAAGCTCAATCATCAGAACAGGCAGAGCAGAGATAAAACTGCTGTCAGGATGTTGTTTCTTCAGCAGGGAGAGATAAGCTGGTCAGCGTTTATATATGGCGCTAAAGATTAGAAATCCATAGGAAAAACTAATAGCATAGCGCCACAACAACAAAAAACTAGTGCACCGGTTCAGCCCTTGCAGGAGAACAACCCTCAACACACATCCAGAAAAACAATGTCAGTGCCTATGTCTAAACTCATTCATAGATTAAAATGTTTCAGTCAATGCTTTAACAAAGTCTAACAGGTGAATTCAAATTCACCAAAGCTCCCAATTTTGACACGAGAGAGGTCTGACCTATTTTGATTGTAGAAATGCAAAACTATCAGAGATAGATTAGGATCTTCAGCTGTAATTACAGCACAAGGCAGTTTTGCAAAGTACTGACTCAGGAAGCTAATGGCAAATGCACATCACACTTTCTGTATTGTTTTTTTTTTTTCATTTTATTTTGAATCTATCACATAAAATTTAAATAAATCTCCAATGTGTGGTTTTAATAAAATACAGCGCAAGGGGAAATAAAACTTGAAAGAACTCGGAGTCAAAAGAGGCTAGGATCTAATCAAATTAAAGCCTTGCATTCCCAGTGATTTATTGGCCGGGTAATGAATAGGTTTGACTTGAGATAACATTGAGAGGATTTAAATATATTTGTTTTAGTCTATTTTAAAATGTTTCTCAATTTCGTGTACGTATTTTTTCTGCACAGAGATGACAGCTGAGATATGTTAAGGCAGGAATGCAGTTAAACCTGTTCCTTGCCTTGCAGGAAGAAGCCACCTATCGTGCTCAAACCATTCTGTCTCGATGATGAAAACACATCAGCCTGAGTAACCATGATCAGTTATGTTTCACTTTTATTTGAACAAGAGTGCAACTGTATACTTTCGATAACATACCAAGCAACTTAACCAAATAAAGCTACAGAAAACAGATTGACATTTAAATGCAACTGGTGGAACAGCCTTTAGCAAACTAGCTAAGAAGCTAATGTAGCCATGCTACAAAAACACAAGAAAACAGGACGTATTACTTTTGTTATTCGGCCTTCTTAACATTTTATCGTGCTATCCTTTTATCAAAGAACACGTTCAGTCATAAAAGAACGAAGAAGCAGCAGAGATTATCTCTACTAACACACGGAAGTCAGTTGACTTTGGCTAACATGCTAAGCAGCTAGCTACTGGATATTTCCTGGAGATCAAAATTTCCCAACTGACGCACGTATAACCGTAAAACATGCGTTTATACACACCACGTCCTACATTTTATTCTATAACATCACTTTACTTTCCTGCTAATTCACTGTCCCACATTTAGAAGACAGAAAACCCTGTCCTGGTGTGTCTCTCTAACTAGAGTCCCAATTAGCATACAAGCCGGTAGATAGACGGAACCGGGATGACACAGGAAAACAACACAGACTAAAGCCATCAAAAAACCACAATAGACATAAATTCGCTTCACAGACCTGCGTGAACACTAAACAGCGACCTTTGGGGGTCGTTTTACACCTACGTACGTGATCTGAATTGCTGTTGGCGCTGTGATAACACACAGAACTGAAAGTGTAGCCTGAAATGGATGCCGCCATGATGGAAACATCCCCGTCAATCCCAACACCCACTACGTTCTGCTGAACACGCTCCCTTTTTTTTTTTGGTTTTTGACGCAACACCTTGTGGGAAACGCAGTCCGCAGCAAACATGGCAGATACCAGAGACAGTTCACGTGTTTGTGGGGACTGCTCGGATTCAGAGGAAGATAAATGCAGCGAAAACGACTTCGAAACGTCAAAACTCGGGACCAAAGAATAGTAAGCGTTGATTGTATTGATGTTAGCGTGTCAGGTAGCAGATAGCTTCATGTTTTCTTTTTATTTATTTCCAGTTTGGAGAACCGCCTGCGCCTGTCATACATTTTTTAAATGATTTAGACATGGCTTTTAGTTTGTAAACACACATCCTGCAACGTTTGTTCTACCGTTTATTTAGTAGCTAGAACAAAATCGACATGTTGATGTAGCTTAGCATGTTGTTTCACGCAACTAGCTTAATTTATCATGTGCTTTTATCCTTTTCAACACCTGTTTTCAATTTATTTCTTGCTCTCCAGCTGGGAGGAAGCATATCAGAAAGAACTGGAGACTTTTAAAGACATTGGAGATGTTGGCGAAATATGGTAGGAAGAAGGGTTGTTTTTATTCTGATCACTGCTTTGTTTTTGTCTTTAGACTCAGCATTTTGTAACAGAGCAACATGTTCACTAAATGAAGCTGCGATCAACATTTGAAGCAAATGTTTGCATGCATTGGAAATAAAAACAAAAGACAAACACAAAACAAACAAGAACTTTATTTTCGTCTCTGACAATAAAGGGATTTGTTTGTTCTGTGATGGTAAACATTCTTCGAAATTGCGTTATTTGTCTCCACATTCTTTACTCTGCTGATAAGTCATTTCATGACACAAATTAACATACATGTTTACAATAGATTTATCTTACTTTGTTATAGTTTAAAGATAATTCACAATATTAACAGCAATATTAATAATGGATATGGATCCAAACCATGATTTTCATATTTAGTACCATATTGGTACTAAATCTATAAAGATTTTTATTTATTTTTTTATTCTACAACCATGATCATGATTAGATTCATTGACAATTTCTCCATTTGAAGCTGTATTTATAATTTTTTTCCCTCGAAAGGTTTGGTGAGGAAAGCATGAAGCGTGTCCTGCTATGGATGGACAAGGCTAAGATCCCAGTGGATGCAGCCATTCTTGACATTGGCACTGGAAATGGGGCCTTCTTGGTTGAACTGGTGTGACGAAATGTGAAAATATACTTGTTGTTAAATTATTTATAGAGTAACATTATTCAGGTCCTTAACATGATAATGACAAATTTATTATTTTTGACATAAAAATAAGTAATATTGTTTTATAATGGTGTTTCAGTGTATCATATTTCATTATAATGCATTCAGAATGTGGCTGGTCGGTTAATTTAATCAGTAAATTATATTAGCAATGATGAACATTGGAGCAAGAGCACAAAACAAAATAATCAAGATAAGCATGCAATACTTAGTTTCTTAATAATTACAGTGTGAATTTAATTTTCACTGGTTAAAAAGTTAGACTTTTTTACTAAAACATAATAAACTTTTAACTGTAGTGTACTGTGTGTTAGCACAGTGCTAACTGCAGTTTTCACCAGAGAACAACGTTATTCTTTTTGGGGGGGGTTATGGCACAAGGCAAATACCCGCTACCGCTGGAATTCGAACAATTTATAGATCCACTATTTGATATTAATTTATCGTTTTATGTATTTTGTAAGGTGACCTTGCTTTTTACTAAAGGCTCCATTAAATAAAATGTATTCTAAAATAGTGCTTACTAAATAAATTTCAATAAAAGTAGTGCTTTGAATGGTGGGAGCATTATCACTTTTCTTTGCAAAAATATGCCAATTGTTTATTCCTAAGATTGATCTTTGTTTACCTTTTCTTTTTTTTTTCAGGCAAATCATGGATACAGAAACCTTACTGGTATAGATTATTCTCCAGCATCAATAGAACTGGCCGGAAATGTTCTACAGACAGAGGGTTTGACTGATGTCACTGTGAAGGTGGTTGAAGTTTTTCCTTTATTCTATGACCCAAAACAAGAAGCAAAACCTAAAACGCCTCCACTTAGAGACTAAACGGGATAAGCTTGTGTGCAACAGATGTAAAAGTAAACTTTTCTATTTCTAATTCTTTCTAATTAAGAAATGTCACCTCTGTGTATGTTGTAGTGCATTTCTTAATTAGTGAGAGCAAAAACACGCAAATATATGAAATATATCTGTAAATATATTTTTACCAGCTGTTCTATTGCTGTTTCCACTCAAGTTCTACAATGGAAATTATTTATTTTCAATTTACATATAAAAACTTTTTGATGATCCTAAAAAAAAATTTTCACAGCCTATTGAAGTATTATGGATTTGCTGATTTTTTTACCCTTTTTTTTTTTTTACGCTTCAAACATTTTGTCAATTAAAACACATAGAAGAGCATCTGCCAGGAAGTTTATGATGAGATGTGGTTGGGCCACCGAGCAAGACAAGTTTTAGAGGAACTGCTTAATATTAAACAAAAACCTCCTGATGAAACAGGTTTTTCTGTTTTTAATACTTCATAACTTTTCAGGCAAGATTTTTGCACTATTTGACATCAAGAAACTATAATTTTATCAAAATATCACAATCTTTTTTCCTAAAGTGTAATATTTAGTCCTGTTGCCTCTGATCCGGGTCGATCACGCGTCATTAAAGGGAGTAAATGACTGCATCCATCCTTCAGTTTGTTTTTTGATTTACACATACCAGGCAGCAAACTGATGCGCATTTAACCGTGTCGCGTAGCTAGTCTTCCAGTCTCTCTTAGCATAGGCGGAGCTAGAGGTCGGGCTAGCATCAGACCCCCTGAAATCTACATATGTATATGTATGTATTAATAGACTTATCCGGGTCTGCTTGTGTTTAGGGAGAAACATTCCACAGTGGGTTAATTGTGTTATAGATTGAATTTAATTAAAATGTACTTCAACCTAAAAGGACAAAATATTCAATAAGAATGATTTAAATAATATAAAATATATATATAGGAATTGTGCTTTTTTTTTTTTGCGGTCGGGGTTAGATCCCTTAGGATTGGTCATCTTTTAAGTAGTTTGCTGGCTCAAAAAGTGTGAGCACCCCTAGTTTCGACCAAGTTATGTAATGGACCTACATCTTAGGGAGATTATGTTATAAGTGATGTTTGCAGAAGCTTTCTTTCCAGTCTGACTCGGGTTGATGCTTTGCAGAGGGGACACAGAAGCCATTCTCTAGGTGTGCAAAGCAGAGACACGCCAAAGGATTTTAATTTGTAATAGCAGCTAAATGTGACTGCATAAAGTAAAAATCTTTCTGACCTTAGTTTGTTCTAATTAGGTCTAATTAGTGTTTGTACGTCACTTAAAAACTATTGAAGCTCTAAAGTATCTAAATGCAATTTTTAGGCACCTTTTATTTAGAGCGATTCATGTAGAAGTACTTTTGAATCTGGGCCAGCTAACATTTGAGAAACCTTTGCTTTGTTTACCATTCAGGGAAGTTTACGCAGAAAATGCCTTGAAGGAGAAGGAGGTCTGCCCAACTCAAACCCAATTAAACGGACACAGCTGTTCACATAACCAATATAAGAAAAACACCTATAGATGCACGGTGGTCCATACATTTCCTTTATGCAACATTTGCTACTTCTATGTCTCACATAACGGGATGCTGAGCTCCAGTCCTTTAATATGTCAGTTATATTAAAAAATTCATCTCAAGTTCCTCTCACTTTACATTAATATCCCTCTGTTTGAGCGTTTTTACAGTATTTTGCCTGGTTAAACGTTGGTCAGCTAAAAGAAAAAAAAAAATCTGTGGATTTGTAAGTCTAGTGAGCCGCTGTTGATTTTCCTTCATACATCTCATATTTTGTGGGACACGGTTGTTGAGTTTACGTCTGGTGGATTCACACTGGAGGTCTGGAATTTAATGCTCTGTCCATTGAAAAGTCCTCTCCCTCAGTAGTGGTACTGACTTCTCAAACTTTTGCAGAAGTATTAAAAGTATGATTTTTTTTTTCTGCAGCTTTTTGTGTTAAGGCCTTTTTCTGCTTTCGAGTCGAATAACAAAAACTAACCTTTTAACCTTCTTTTTTTAGAAGGTGGACTTCCTGAGCTGTGGAGGAGAACTAAAAGGTTTTGATGTGTGCATCGACAAAGGAACCTTTGATGCAATAAGTTTAAACCCAGACAAAACCAGGGAGTGCAGAAAACTGTACGTCGACGCCCTTAAGAATGCTCTTAAAGACGACGGCGTCTTTGCTATCACTTCCTGTAACTGGACCAAAGAGCAGCTCCTGGAGAGATTCAGTGAAGGTAAGAGAACATCAATCCTCAATTAATGTTATTTAGGGTCATCAGAATATAGTAGAATAAATAAAAACAGCAGTTTTCAGGTTTTTATGGAATTTTAGTAACATTTTGGAAAATCTAGTTTTCCTCCTACACAAACAAGAGTTTTGGAGGTTCTTGTTCTTAGATACTTGAATAAATTATAGATTTTTCAAGAAAATAGGTTAAAATGAAAGGTTGTTATGGTGTGACTAAACTAAAAAGGAGGCATGCCAACATACAGCCGTGTTTGTTTTCCCCGCAACCTGGAAAAGAAGGCACAGTTGTGAAAGTCGCTTATAAGTTTGATCAGTATAAGTGAGTTGATCTTAGAAAATTCTTCTTCCAGAATTCAGTACTAAATCTTTTAAAAGTGTGTTTTTTCTTCTGAAAAAACAAAACATAGTTGGCATACAAAGGTTTGGTAATGTAATCGCAAAACGATTTGACGTGCTTGTCAGCCAAATGTTAAATTGTATAAACTTTTGTTAGTTTTTTTAGTGAGTAGTGCATATATGTAAAACATAATGGTCTTAAAAAACCTTTCTAACTGTTTTGTTGTACAGCTTTCAGACACAATAATTACTTGACAGGTTGTTAAACTACGGGGAACACGGGTCTGTACGGTCAGAGTTAGGGCAAGCTGGCACTGGCTGTCACTCGTCTCTGCAGTCTCTCTGGAAAGCCTGCAGGGGGCCCGAGCAGCCTTGAGATCTCATCTTTCACATTGACAGCTTGCATTTACTATACCCCAGGAAGCTGCACAGATGGTGAACGGATGGTTGTCTCACTTTACTGCCAAACTGTTTTTTTTTTTTGGGATACTTAGTTATGGTCCAAAAGACATGAGTGATTGCTTCTATTTTAATGGGCTTTTCTTGACTCGGCAGTGTTCTGTTTGTTTGCAGGATTTGAGTTTGTACAGGAGCTGCCTACACCCAGTTTCCAGTTTGGAGGAAAAACTGGCAGCAGCGTGGCAGCACTCATCTTCAAAAGAGTGCATTGATTGAAGTTTCACAATCAAAAGTTATTTTTTTTGTTTTTTTTTTGTTCATTTTATTTACATTTTTCTGTTTTTTTTACTTTAAACTACAATATTTTGTACAAATCCTGACTGTTAATAAAGCAAATGCAGTTATCGACTGTACCATTTCTCAGTCTTATAAATTGTTTGTGTTGACTTTACTGTTTTTAATCAATCAAAAGACAGATTCTGTTTTGTTACAGCAGGTAGTTTTCAACTTTTTTTTTCTCTGAATGTTTTTCTCATTCTATAAATTAAAACATAACCCCTGACATGTCTTTATGAGTCGTAACACACAGGAAACCAGTGTTCTCTCACTAGGCTGTAAATTAAATTTGCCTTTCTAGGCACGCAGAGAATAGTCCCAATCTAATTTGTTAAAATGGAAACCAGCAGCACTGGGGGTCCCGAGGATGATGATTAAGAACCTCTGACACAATGAATAAACAGGAGGCCGTGACTTCTGTGGGAGAGGTGCTTGTCTGCCCTCTCCCTTTTTCAATGGCATCATTAATATCTGCCAAGCTCTGGGTGCTAATTGTGAGCTGCACGGGCGAGCGGCCCAATGGGAGCAATCCGCGTCAAGGAGCTCTGTTGAGTAAACACATCCGAGATTTGGAAGAATTACTGCCTGGAAATTTACAAGACTGTGGATATCCTGCCGGGATAACACGTGTCATGCCCACATTTACAACATGGAGATTTTCCCATGAAGAGAAATGTAGTTTGTGGAGTTTATTTTTTATTCCTTATACCTCATGCAGGCTCAGTGCCTTAAAGGTGGCACAATAGGTAGCAGTTTGTGTTTGGCATTAGTGCTACACAATGATACAAATGTGTCACACAATCATACATGTGAAAAAACTGTAGCCTCTAAGGAAATCCATGCCTTGATACAATTTTATTTCCCTTTGTAAACGATTTTTTTTTACCGTAAGTAAAGGTGATTACTTCTCTTTTTCAAACAAAATGTTTAATTGTATTAAAATATCTGAAGCTCCGACGAAACAAAAGTTTAAAAAAACGTATATCCTGCTCAGTTTCTAGTTAGGCTCACACCATGAAAGACTTTTGATAGTTTACATTTCTCCATTCAATAGTTTTTTTTTTGCCACTCAAAAGGTGGATTGGACTCATAAGTCAGTGTACCAGGTGATAATTTTTTCAATCTAATGGTAAAACGAAACATTTACACGATTTGAAAACCAACCCCATTGACCAGACAATATTGTTGTTTTTTTACTCGCAGTAAATATGTAATAATGAAACCTGGCAGCTCCAGTTTTTTTTCTGTTCCTCTTGACAAACCGCTATTATATTTTTAGTGTACGCTGATTTCCCTAAAATTCATACACTGTTCGTGTAAAAAGAAGTCATACAGTACAAAATTAAAAGCAAACTATTCTGAAGAATGTCACGTAAAAGCATTCCAACAATAAAATGAAATATAAATGAACAAAAAAGTAAGAATCAAAACAAGTTGAATAGGTGCCCTTTGTCACCAGAGGTATGTGCTTATTGGTTGAGTGGGTAGATTTAATCAAGCTGGAATAAAGATTTACAACAAGAGAAAATTGAAAAAAGCTGTGGTCTATAGAACATCTTGTTTTAGAGACAACAACCTATATTAAATTGGATTGATTTGACATGAAAGCCTGGTTGAAAGCTTTAATTTTCATTGGCAGCAGTGGATAAGATTCTTTTCAACTGAAAACATTACTGTTTCTGTTTTTAATATACATGTAATGTTTAATACTGGAATAAGAATTAACTTGGTTTCTATAAAAGAGGATTTTTCCTACCAAGCATTAAACATAAAAAAAAAAGGTTATTCCAATAGAGAGGCCAAGCCTTTAAAGAACATTTACTGCCATGAACAAGTTTCAAGACAATGGTTCAAAGTTTTCACTTTTATTCCACTCATGACCTTAACCTACATAAAGTTTTTGGACTTGTTGCCACAACCCACTGGATGACTTGCCAGCAATTTTACCCTCTCAAGCGTGATCCTGCAAATATTTATGTTTTTTCACCTCATCTCCTTGGAAACACATTTGAAGGTCTCCTAGCAGGATTGAAGTGAATCGCTCCGGCATGTAGTGGTATAGTTTTCCATGCTAGGATGTGGAAGTGTATCTGAAACATTCACATTATGCCTTTTAGAGTAATGATTGTCCAGAGTACAGTGGCTCTCAAACGTGTGGTGCAGGGATGCCTGGGTTCCCTTTAGTGCTGCTCTGAATAAATAGTATGACGTTTTTTTTTTGTGTTGTTGTTGTAAGTAAACAAACTTACTCTAATACAGTGTTAAAATGCACCACCAGCCATGAATTATGAGTCTTTAAGCACAACCTCTTAAAAACAGAAGAATGCTGTGGAAAAAACACCCAATAACTGTGCTTATGAGCTAAAGCTGCAGTTGGCCTCAATGTTTTAAGTTCTTCTTGTTCATCTTTTTATGTGTGCCTTTAAAAACATGGTGTTGTTTCTAGAAATGTTTTTCTTAAAAAAAAAAAGTTTCAGATGTGACTGTATGTGGCACTGTAGCACTGCAAATTGAAATAAACCTCAAACAAAGCAGCTTGGGAGGTATGTGCCTGCAAAACCTGCAGGTCTGGCTCAATTGCGAGGGCAAACTGAACTTTTAGCTCTATATGTGCTTACATGCACATAAAGTGAAACTGGCCTATTCCAGCAAATGAGGGTTTTAGTGTCCATTGCTTAGTAATTGCAGAAGAACCAAGATGAGTGTAACTGAAGAAGTTCAATTGGAAGTGACTTCTAAAAAACCCTGTATGCCCCCCCCCCCCCCCAAAGACAAATATAAACATTGTACGTTGCAGTCAGTCGTAGCCGACCCATAAAGTAACACAGGCAAGTAAAAGACAGTGTTCAGTGGGTTCAGTTAGAAAAATGTTTTCGAAAAACATCCCCCCGTACAACTTCTATTCCAGGGGTCTGATGTCCTGCAGCCCGCAGCTCGTAGCTCATAGATCCCTTCACCAACGCTTCTGACTCAAATGACTGAATCGCCTCCTCAGTATGCAGGGAAGTTCTCCAGGGGTCATGCCAATGACCTGATACTTCACTCAGCTGTGATGAAGCAGAGAATCATCTAAAATGTTCAGGTCACTGGGGACCTGGGTTTGTCTATATATCCTTATCCTTGCTGGGTGCTGTCCAATTTGGATTTTGAGAAACCTCTGAGCTATCCATAAAATATCAATCAGGGTTCATACCTAGAACTTGTAGTGGGCTAATACTTTTGGTGGCACCAACTAAATGACACCAGCTAAACTGTTATAAATTTTGCTCAGATAGTTTAATTTTAACTTCACAAAGTAGTACTCGATTTGGCATGACTAAACTGGATAGTAAAGCAACACATGAGCAACTGCATGTCGGAGGAGAGCTGAAGCTGGATGGATGGAACCAACACGGAGGGGGAAGTAGGTGCTCACCTTTCCTAAAACTAATTAAAACTTACACTTTCTCTGCTTCTCAGTGAACTATTCCTCGTTATTAATCATAATTCACATGCTTGGTCTCATCTGTTGCCCATTGTGTTTTTACTTATGCTTGTTTCTGCCTTGTTCCAGCTTTATCACCCCCCCGCCTCCTCCGCGCTGCGTGGTTTAGACGTGAATCAGGAGCAGTCGGCAGCACTGCTGCTCTCACTTCTGCTCAGCGTTTGAACGAGGACGCTGAACTGTGACGGCCACAGCTGCGAGGAAAAAAAACCCAAGCTCCTACCTTTAATGAAAATGACATAACTTTAAAAAGGAAAAAAAGCAAGCTTCTGCTGACCAGGTAATATTTGCTCACATCCGTGCTCGCTGTAACACTTGCAGCTTTTGTGTTTCAGCTTGAACTACTCAGAAGTTTGTCTCATGCTGGGTTTCCCCCTGAATACTAAAAGGAACCAGAAAGAGGAAACTTGTGTGTTTCTTGGTGCATTTTTCATTTTCATTTAGGTTATTATTTTGTTTACTCTGGAAGACTAGAAACATAGAAATAGCTGGATATTCAGTAGATCAGTCAATGACCCTATTTTAGTATAAAAGTTTGGTCTTATCCAGTTTAGGACTCAATAAAAGGCTTTAAATGTGTTTTTACTGATGCATTCAAACCCTTTAAGACAACAAGCGTCCTGAGCAGCTGAAGCTGCTGATACTGTACCTGTATGCAGTGTGATTGTTCTGCAGTTTTAAATTGAACAGCCCCTCACCACAGTTGTGTGGAGAGACTTAAAGAGATGCATGCATGCTTTGACTCATCAGGCTTTTGTTGCATATCCCTCACCCTATCTGCACCATGCATACATGTTGTTTTTGTTTTTTTCGCCTCTGCAGATAATAATCTGTAATTGTAAAGGTTGGTAAGGATAAGTTTCTATGGGATGTGTTGTTGTTGTTGTTTTTTTCTCTGCAGTGATTTTACTCAAGCCTTGTTGAGAACCCTTCAGTGATAATCATGCCTTTATATCACAGTCATATACAATAAACATGTGTTATTACCCATGAAACTGAAACCACTATAAAAATAAATGATAACAATGTTGGTACAATATATCATCTGCTAGTGAACTGAATAGGCTGCCTACTCTAGGCTCATTTTGCAACCTCTTCATTGCTTTTCTAGTCAAAATGGGGGCACTCAGAATATGGCATCCAACAGTCCATGTCAGTGGCCAGTCATTATTTTTCGCTTTAGAAATTATGGCTGTTATTTTGATGTTTTGCCTTGCTTAACATTTTTTGATCACATTGTTGACACCAAAAACACGAGAACACAGGGAACTGGTTTGGGTTTTGCACCATAATCGGAAATACCTAGGGACGGGCCTTTCAATGCCCACAAGTTACTGTTTGGCCCGCAACGTGCAAGGAAGAGGGACTAATTCGGTCAGCAAAACAGGAAATGTCAAAGGCTCTCTTGCAAATCCTGCTCTGTGAATGGCCCTCACAACCAGTAAGTTTAAGGTCGACACAGAGCACAGTCAGGTGAAGATGTAATCTCGTGCCAGCTCCAGTGTCTAATTACATTTGAGATCTTGATAGGGGATGCCTTACCAAAAAAATCAATAAACAAAACTAACAAAACAACAACAAAAGAACTGGTTTGTCTTAAAAGCTTACTTGGATAGTTTCTTATCTTTGTTAAAAGAATTTTGACTGCTCATTGCTTTGATTTCAAAAATGCTCCTCCTCTGCAATGTTGCAGCTATGCACGGGCCTGGTTGCACGGAAGGTATTCCAAGGCTCAAAACAGCTTTCCAAATCACCTCTTAGGTCTTAAGTTGTTTTTAATGAGATGGCAACAAAAAATTGGCAGTGAGTAGAGTGCCTCTGGTTTCCAGTTCCAGAGAACATGGACAGTAATGGTGGGAGAAGGAAATTGTGGTGCTAGGTTCATAGTGAGGGATGTAGATTGATTCAACGTCTATAGCATGTTTTAATCTTATCCTAGTTTTGATAGTGTAGTTTTGTTTTCACTTTATAATGTCACCTGGCATTTAGAAGTGCTTGTAGTTGTAGTTGTGGATTAAGTCATTGATTTTGCAGCAGTGCCTCGAACTGATCAAGCATGTGGTGACAGTGGAAAGGATCAACTTCCTCGTAACACAAGTAATCTTTCAGGCCGTACCAACTCCGTCTGTCACAGCTCACTTGGGATTTGGGAAAATGGAGGAATCTGTGGCTACACAATATGAATTTATAACAACAAAATAATAAGTAGAAATCTTAAGTAATATACAAAACTATTGTGTGAATTAGGAAGATAATTGTTATTATTGTAATACATAGGCAGCTGAAGGAAAATTGTGTTCCCTTTCTTTGTTAAAGACAATTAAATATCATAATACACTGAAACTCAAGATTGTTGAGAAGAAGTGCATCCATCACATTCTGTCATTTGAATTTGTAAACCTGTTTTCGTACTCTGTCTGAAGATTACCCCACTACACCTTGCAACCTCTGCGTTTTTTAATGCTGTGCTCGAATTTTGGATCATGTGCGAAGGCTGGATTATTTTGAAATGTATGTTTTTTCTTTTAGACATTTGTTTTGATTACATGATCAAATGAGTCATTACTGTCACATATAAGTTCTCAAAGTTTTTAAATGATGCCTCAAGTCTAAAATCAATACAGTTTTACTTGCCCCCTCGAAAAAATTACTGTGTGAGTAAATATCGTCAACTATTTAACAGAGTTTTCTGTCTTTTCATACGGTGTGTTGCGGAGGGATTGGAGCCGTGCTCAAAAGCAGCCAGATAACCGGGCGAATCATTGTTCGTAGTTGTTGCCAGTCACATTAATGAAGTGCAGCCTTGGCTTGCAGCACTCGTACTCAACAACAGGTCTGGCACGTTTAGTCCGCGGGCTTGTTTTGGATATGCTGGAAGCATAAGTTATGGCAGCAATCTAAGGCTGGTAGTTTTTTATTATAAATGGGATCGCTCTGTGCTGCAGCGTGCGCTTAAGATGCTCACATTTGCAAGTCCTTTGTGTTCCAAGCAAAAGGTCCTATTAGAGCTCCATTCTGCCAGTGGCAGCTGTGTATCTGTGGCTGTGCGGGCCTCTGGTCCATTCAGCCCGTGTGAGTACAGCTCTAACTTGGTGTACTTGCTGACCCACATGCTGCCACTTTCACTCTTCCAGCGAAGACGATATAACACAATTATTAACCAGGACTGTCTCGCCTCTCCAGGTTTGATTTACTTTTCTGTGACCAATCCTGTCCTTCTCCAGGCTTACTGAAACATATATTTACTCCAAGCACTACATGTTTATATGAATTTATATTCCATTCTTCATACTACACGTTCACAGTTCATTAACATAACAGATTTGAGTCTGCCGTCTTGTCACCCACAGAGCCTAAGACCTCCATCTGAAAAGAAAAGAAAAGAATGGCATGGAAAAGAAAAGAGGCAGACTTGCATACACAAGAACTACCCCAACCCCCTAAAAACCAGACTCGGGAGATGAAAAGCTTTTTGGGATGCTATAGAAATGTTCCCATCAACACATCTCACTCTTGTGTTTATAGATAGTGACAGTGAGGGAGCGTCTTGATCTCTGAGAAAAAAAAAAGAGCGAGAGAGAGTAGTTTTTTTGACTCTCAAATGAGGATCTGTTCCCTTAGGACTTATTTTTGTTAGTTCGTTTGCATATCCAGTGTCTGACGCTATTGCGAGCATTGTGCGTGTTTAACATGTCTTCTGCCGGAAAACCCCATAGTCCAGGTGAGCTGGTGGTTTTGCATTTTCTTTCTTTTTGTTATTAAATTCTCCTGTTCATGAGCAAAGGTGTTTTGCATTCCTGTCTACCCCGTCTATTTCAGAATTACTTTTCCTTGATGCTGCATCCAATTGATTGCGATCTTCGCGATTCTGTGCGCGATTGGCCTTTCTGAGAATACCCCTCCATTTTTTAACGATACAATATTCCATTTGTCTCTGCTTTAATAAAAAGAGAGAACCGAAAGCTTGGGTTAGTGTTTGACACAGTCAGGCAAATTTTCAACATTTTGGAACCCGTTTCCTAGTCCTATGCCAAAACCAAATAACTAATAGGAAATGTGAAAGGCATTTTCCAAGCGAAAACAACCTAAAAAAGTACTTTTTCCTTAGATTCATCTCTAATATTGAAGGATAAAAAACCTTTTTGTTAGTAAAAATGGCAAATTAGAAGTGGTCTGTCTGTCAGAATCCTTTAAACAGGTCTGACAATTGAAATGGGTCCAGTAGGTTCACAAAACAGCAGCAATTGAACCTGCCAGCGAGGACCAAGAAATACCTGTAACATTTAACACTGAGCTAGATTTTCCTGTAACGGTTAAAAGTTAAGACTTTCTTCTGACATTATGAGCAATTTTAATTTGTTTACATTTAATTTCATGTTTTTTTTCCCCTTGATCACTTTTTTGTCCATTACCATCCTCTGTAGCAACCGTTTGTTTTTCACGTTGCCCATGTAATGAGGTCAAGTGACGTTGTAACACGAGTGTGAGCAAATAACATCAACTGACATTTTATTGCCACAACAGCTTTTTTTTTTACACTTACATGGATTAAAGTTCCAAGTCTTTTTTTCCCCAACGTAGTTACAGGAAAGCGCTGAGTGGTTCCTGTGCAACATACAAGATTAGATGTCAGACCTCAAGTAAGATACAAAAATCCTTTCCTGTTTTGTGTAAACAGTTTGTGACACTAGCGCGACCTGAAAATCTTACAAGCAGGACCAGTCATCACAAATATGTACAATAACATCTACTCTTTGTGCTTCTTTGATATATTGTTTAAGGATTTTAAAGTGCACCCACAGGTTATTACAAACAACAGCACAACAAACAGCAGCAGTTCAAATAATCCTGAGAAACAAACGTGACAAAAGTTTCTCAAATGCTATTGTGACTAAAATATATAAATGTATATATTTTTCTTAAAAAAAACTCATTGAATTTACTTTATACTTCAACTTTAACTTCTTTGCCTACTTTTTATAACCGTAAACTCCAGGCAAAGGTAAGAATGAGAGTCTGACAGCAAAACAATAAGTAAAAGTATCACACTATTAACATGACATTTGAAAATGCAGCTGTACTGCATGATTTATTTGCTTTTACTTACAGATAAAACACCAATAATCATTCTTTTTCTTTCTTTTATGCAATCCTTTATGTTTATGCTTTACTTTCTGTCTTTTTTCTGATTCTCTATAAAGTACTATTGAGCTCTTGTGTATGAATGGTGAAATAAATAAACTTCCCTTGCCTTACTTATTCTAAAATAATCAGAATTTTTAGATACATATGCATGTAGCAAAGTTAGCTTTAATTTCTAAGTTTGATTTTTATACATGCAAATTTCATAAAAATAAAAAAAATGTGGAGCTTTTTTTTTTTTTACTTTATACAAGCTGCTTTTTCAATAGTCGCACCCCTATATAAAGATGATATTCTATATTATTGTTCTATGATTCTCCCCGGTACAACTCTCTTTTGCATTTTATTAAACTTGTTTAGCTGATACAATTAAAAATGCTAGCAGTTTTAAAATGTTATCTTATGATCTCATATCAAATTTATATTTATTTTAATTTCCAACCAATTCATGTTGAAGGTATTTTAGACTTAAAATAAGACTATGGTGTTATTTCAGTCTGATTGTGATTATTAATATTTGAAAGATAACTGTTGTTGCTATTATGGGTTTGCTACATGAATATGCCAGAGCTCAAGATATGCCAGATTGATGACTATTTTTGAATTCCTATGCTAATTGTGCACAATATTAAAACGTTTTTGTTGTAATAGTATATCAAGGTAATATTAAGTGATTAGTTTGTTTAACCTGCTCGGACAGCCAGCACGTAGTTAGCTATATTACAGACATGCGACTTGTATCTTGATAACTTGAGCTTTATAACAAGGCTGGCTTCATTAAAGTGATGGGAGCGCTTCCTCAATTTTCGCTTCTGTCCTTGTTTTCTCAGACCAAAAATGTTTCCAAACAGCCAAGCAATGAAGAAGGTGGTGGCCATCTTTAGGCTAGCTGAGTTGTTGTGTGTAGAGTACAGGATTGGAATAAGATGTGTGGGACTTCATAGTAGGGCTGCACAATGTATTGCAAATATATAATATTTACAATATCAGTTTGTGCAATATCAATATTGCACAGGACTGTTTGCATTTATTATGAGTTCTACATGTGCATTTTTTCAGACATTATAATATCGTGCTTCCCAACTTTATACATTTTGCCAAAATGCTGGCCCCTCTTGTACTTTTTTCAGCATCTTAAGAAACTTACTTTAAACTTTAGAGGTGACGTGATTGACATTTTTCTTAGCAGTTTTAAACTGTAGTTTCTAAAATCTTAGGTATACTTGTAGGTATACTTGTTTTCATCGACACCACCATTTCGATTTCTCAGTCATTCTGCTGACGATGACAAATTCTTTTTCACTATGAGTTCATTCGCTTATTAATGGACTGCCTTTTCCCAGTAAGCATAAGGGAGGCGTGAGAGGAAGGAAAACTACAAAAAATGTTATTGGTAAAATCCAAAGTTTCAGTTGACAATAAAGTCTAATTCATACTACGTTCATAGTCAGGGAAACTTCCCTTCCTGTTATGCTTTGCAGAATGTAGAACACCCTCGTATTGTTTGATTTTTGACCCCATTTATAGCTGTATAAATAGTGGTGGGCTCCTGAAAGAAGTAAAAAGAAAACAAACTGTAGTCACACACCTCCAGTTTTCTCTTAAATCTCTTCTGCTTAACACTGCTGTTCCACAGTGTACAGATGAGTCAGAGCGGTCCATGCGGTGAAATGAACACGACTGAATGAATGGGCCGATGGAATGCTGCATAGTTTTCATTTTGACATACTCCCGTCCGCACACAGTTCCAAAACTGACCCGCAGCTCCACGGTGGGAACACGATGTTATATAACAACAGAAGGATACTTTCTTGGCTGATCATTTGTGACAGGATGTGTAATATAACTTGCTTTTGCAATACAGGCGTGACCCTGACCCACACCCTTCGCCCTTTTTTTTTCTTTCTAAGGAGCAATTGCAAGGGATTGTGAGGGCTAGTTAAGGCTCTCATGTAATGTATCCCTGATGGATTAGGTTCTTGGCTTGTGTGCAAAGAACAGAGCAGAGCCAGGCACTTGTGGATAATGGAGGAAAACACCAGCAGAATGGCAAGGATTGATTAGGAGAGACCGGGGTAATTAGTGGGCTACCTGATGTATGTGTAGCCACAGCGTTCACCTTTCTTTACTTAAATGAAAACACCAGATCCAATACTGCTCATGCTTTTAATGATTTCAGTTTTAAAGACTTGCTTAAGTAGGGAGAAACAACTTTTGTTTGCAGGATATGTAACTTAATAGACTGGCATTACTCATTGTGGCAATTTCCTATAACAAACACTCTTTCTGATAAGAAACTGACGAGCTATCCAGGCTTCAGTTTTAAGAAGATTGGTGACATCTTGCTTCTCCAAATCACCAGTTGTCAGTGTTTACCTCTGTTTGCGAGTAGCTACTATGGTGACCCATTTAGTTCCTAGAAACATTGTTTAACTTAGCAACTATTTTATAATGGGCTACCACACTCTTGTGTACAGTGTAAATGAGGCAAGGAGACAAAATGGCAAATCATGTTAGCTATATATTTTCCTGTATAGAGAGATCGACGTGTGTGGTATATGTTTATGCATTCGATCTAGCAAGTTGTGCATGCACGACAATAGAAACAAAAATGTGGTTAGCCCATCGCTTGAATGATCAAACCTTCAACATATTTTGTTCTGTCTAAAGTTAAGGGACCAGTTAAGTTAATAAACACCAAATAAATTCTGTTTTTTTTCTTTCTTTTGCAGCACTATAGTTTAAGCATGACATAATTTAATTGGACTTTAAGGGGAACTTTAAACGGGAGCCCTACTGGTAATTATCTCCTCCAGACCTTGGTTTGAATAATGCTGCATACATCAGCAATAGACACTCCTCTGATTTTACTAGTTAAAGTTTAAGTACTTCAATTCCCAAAACTAATATTTGGGGTTAATGTTTTTAAACAGTTTGTATTGTGAGAGCCTAAATATAATCTATAACAATGTCTTCACATGCAACTGAACATGTTTTAGCTGGTAGGCTGTTTGACAACGAATAGGTTTTACTTTTAGACAAAGGTTGGATTTATAGTCTGCCGTAACTTTTACTTTCAATAATTTATTCTTCACAATAAATTCCACAACGTAAAAAACTCTTCAAAAAGTTCACCAAACCTCTGCTTAGTCCCAATCTATAACAAATTATTTTCAGATTGCTACAATATAATCCATAAAATAATTTTAGAAATAAACTTTTAGACATGATTTTTAATGGGAAAAAAGTGTTATCTGATGTTATTCTGCAGAAGTCTCACCATTCCTCAGTCCTGTGTGCTTTGCCCTAAGGGTGCCAAACATTCTTGTAAGCTCTCTAAATGATTAGTAATGTGTTACGCTTTCTGACAGTCTCTTAACAGATTTTCTTTGGAAATGTAATGCTTCTTTTATTCATTTCATCTCCAGTTCCAAGACGATTTTTAAAAACAATATTTCTCACCAAACCCTTAGGCTCTAAACAGGCACAAAAAACCTTCAAACCCCAAGAGATGAGCCTGTGGTGAGTCAACAAAAATAATTTGGCAAATAACTAATTATAAATTAGACCCTAAGACACTAACACCAGCAGTCTGCAACAGACACCATTTGTTTCAGTTCCTTTAATGTAATCCATGAGAAATATGAAAGATAAAATAGATTAATAATTATTTTATTTGAATTGCATCATTCAACTTAAAGTTGATGCATTTCTCTAGTGCTGTCCATTGATATCAATTTCGGATACCGTTAATCTGCTTTGAAAGTTTATTGTATTTTCTGTCTGTTTCTCCATGCAAAATGCTGTCATGGGCGGTTAAAAGGACATGGTTGAAAATATTGCAAAAGGTTATAAACAAATCTTGGAAAATGATTGCAAAACACAAAGAAATGACTGAACTTTTGCTCAGTTCTACATGCATCATGCACTGTATGTCGACCTCATTTGGGGATTTCTCTTTTGCGTCTTTGGTAATAAAGTCGGTGTGCTCCACACCATGTTCAGCAGCAGCAGAGTCTTACCACAAGGGAAGTAGAGCTCATACATTGCAAAGTGTTCTTACATCTGTGAAATATGTTGGTGTATCTCTGTGTCAGGCCTGTAGTAAAATGCATTCCGGTGTGAACTGAACTCTACTAAAGAATGACACTTAGGAAATGGCAGACCTAAGAAGTGATTGTTAAGGATCAAGTTTACTTTGGCTGTACAGATATGGAACTAGTTTTATTTTAGAACAAAAATTCAGAAGAAGATTTGATCGATTGGCCGGACTGATGAGTAATGTAACAGGGATTGTGAAACCGTTTGATAATCTAGTGTTCTCACAAAATACACAATCCGCCCACTTTCTGTGAAAGATTGTGGACCAGTCCGGAAGTGGAGACTTTGTTTTTACCACAAATAAATAGACATGAGAATGAAAGTAGCAACGTAGGCAAAGTCAAGCTTTACCAGACTGCAACCTTACATGAAAGCTTTACATTGGGCTTTACTTTGGGCTGGACATACAGAGATTATAAGAACATAAGATGGTGATGATATGCAGCCTAATTACCCAGTGCCCGTGACTGATTTTTATTCCTGTAATGTGAACAGTAGTGGGCTGGCCTTTTAGAGATTTTTCCTCAATCATCCTCCTTTGCTCTTACTCTGTTTCTGTTAAACTTTGAATGAAATGTTATTGACTAAGTTCAAAGGGTGAACAATTCCAAAAAACATGAGCTTGAATTGGTTTGAAGTAGATTTACAGTTTGTTAGCAATGCTCAGGATTCCTTCCGTTCGAATGCTATTAATGCCACCATTATCACACCATCTTAAATGGGTATAAACAGAATCTCTATAGAAATACACTGTTTCGAGAGAAGTGTAGCTAGGGTCTTAGACACCATCAATAAAAAAGTAAAAAACTAGTTTTAATAGATCTTTAATAGATAGTTTTTGTGTCTAGAAGCAAAAATGGAACTGAAATTAGGCTGCAAAACATCACAAAAGAGAATCTGGGAAACGTCTGGCTCCTGAACTTTAACACTGACAATACAACATGTTTAACTGAAAGATCACGATATTGTCTCTACTCTTGTGAAAATGTACTGGTGTAATCGTGGGCTGTTTGTGGCTTGCCTTCATTCGCAAATGGGTACTAGGGTGATGGCTAAGGGAGGCCATGGTATGTCTTGACCCGCACTTAGAACCGCTTTCACAACCTCAAGCACGTTATTTTAAAGAGGGGTGTCTCTGTGTTTTCCTAGAATTAACAATCCTCTGTCCAAACTATTACAAAAAGCTGGCTAAAGTCAGCACCTACATCAACAATCTTAAGACGAAAACGTTTGGTGGTATAAACCGGCAGAATCATGAAATGCATTGTTTGCTTATCGTTATGTACTCTGATGGGAAACACATGCTTTTATTTTAACCAAAGCCACTGATCAAAGTCGTGACACGAACCGCGCTCCGCACAAGTATGCAGTAGCCAACCTCAGCAAACCTCCCATCACAGAACTTTATTTAGGCTTAAATGGGATCCTATTCATCTGTCTCTGCAAATCACTGTCCTGGAATAGAGCTATGTCCTGTAAACTGCCCTTTTCTTGTGCCCTGCTGAGTCACTAACTTTTTGAGCTTAAACTGCTATCTACTGCCAGGCATAACCAATTATAAAAAAACATTATCCTCAAATTGACCTTTTCCACATTATTGATCTCACTGGTTGGTTTTGAATCTGGAAATGTATCGCAGGTTTCCGAACAAGGCCACGGTAGTCTCATGAGAGATTCGAACAGCATGCATGATTAACATGTTTCATAGACCTTTTGGTAGTGTAAACAGGAAGATAATGATTACTCATGCCTCTCTTACTTTTTGGTCATTGATTAGGCCTTGCTTACATTACAGTGATGGGATTTGTTGCAGAGCCTGTATGATTTAAATTTGCTATGTAAGGTTATATTTCATACACTGCGAGAGAGATCATCAAAAGCCCAGGTGAACTGCAGTACAAAAACGCTTTCAAACAGAGAAACGGAGCAGTGAAAATGTGATCTGATCAGAGCAAGTCCAATATAAGTGCTCTAAAGCTATAACAAGCTCTGGTTTCCTCATAATGACAAGTTGGTTCATTAAGTAAGCTTGGCTCGAGGGTTGAATTCACACTCGCTCTTGCCCTCTCCCATGACCCCACTTGCCAGTCCCCACACAAGTACAGGTTAGCGTAAACAGACAGCATGCATAAGCACACAAGCACAAGCTGCTGTTTCAGCCCTTATGAACACATCCTCTAAGCACCCTGACCTCACACTGCTACAGCCTCCTTGCATGACCACAATGCGCCTCCGTCCTCGTTCTGATTACCGCTCATGCACACACAAACCCTGCTCTGCTGCTCCACCCAAAACTTCGATGTCAGGCCTAATCACTGATCAGTAAAGCAGCCTGCAAAATAACTCAGCCTGGAAAAGATTCCCCCCCCCCCTCCGCCCCATCTCTCTCCACCAGAACCAGCACCCCTCATCTGCAGAGGCTGGTTGTGCTCTACTGACTCTCTGGGGTAAATGGAGATGATGGAAGTCATATGGTAGTAGTTGGTCCGAGGGGCAAACTAACATCGAACATTTATATTCTTTATGTAGTCATGCGCCTCTTTAAAAAAACAGCCATGTACAAAGATGGCATTGTTAAGTAATATGACATAATCACAGTAGTCCAAAAAGGTTTTATGCAGGCTGTGTGTAAACAACTCCCTCATATGTTTTCTTTTAAGAAGTTTTCTGCGAGATTTGCTGTCCCTCAGAGCTATTTCAGCTTTGAATTAGCGGCGCTTGCACACCCGAGGATGTTTAGGGCAAATGCCCCTTACTTAATGTTAAAACACATGTTAGAGGCTGGGTAACATTGCAGGCCTGGAAGAGCCATTAGCTTCATATGTTGTTCCCCATTACAGAGCTGTCATTACCCGACATTTGACTTGAGCTATAATGATATTATCTTCTTGATGAAAAAGGCCCCCCCAAGTCATTACAGCTATTTCTTTTGAGCAGAGCATTAATGAGCCTTCTTCCATTTTCAGCTAATTACAGTTTGAGCTGCATGTGCTCCATCTGTGTTTAGGAGTTTTGCTTGGTGCAGTTTAGCTTTGCCAGCAAGGGTGCAGGCAACCACAACTCCCTATATGTTCCTCCATGTCACAGGTCTCCTCACCACATCTGTTGTTGTTTGACGCGGTTCCTGTATTTTTGTGGCATCAGTTAAACTTGCCCTTCTGTTTCACCGTATTAGGATTTCCATAAGGCCAGAGGGAAAAAGTTCCAAATTTCTAACAAGGATGAGGAAAAAGTCGAGCACACTGTTTTGTTTAACCAGGGAGAAAAAAGAACTCTACAAGTGTGACGTTTCTTCTGTTAACTGGGTGGTTTAACAGTTTGTAGTGTTAGGGTGTTAAACGTTTATAGGAATTATAGTTGTCACTTCCTTTTAAGTCTTTTATTCAGTTTTTGTAGTTGACATTTTTTTAGACGATTTTTTACATTTTGAATGAACAGACGAGTAACATATTTTCCTACAAATGTAGACCTGTGCATTTGTCTTGGCTTAATGCGCATGTTTGTGCAATTTCTACCTCTTACACTTTTTCACATTTTTCAGGCCACAGAAACAAACTTTAATGTGTATAATGTTGAACTAGATATTGATATTGTTTATTTGCCCAAAATGATTCATACATATTTGGCATGGCTCAACAGGAGGAGGGGGATTATGCTACTTAGATGCAATATTATTTTGATTTTATTGTTTCCAAGACCTTACCTTGTGCCAACAACTTGCACCT
This sequence comes from Orestias chungarensis, assembly GCA_032876305.1. Classification (NCBI taxonomy): domain Eukaryota; kingdom Metazoa; phylum Chordata; class Actinopteri; order Cyprinodontiformes; family Cyprinodontidae; genus Orestias; species Orestias chungarensis. Next base: position 1,860,270 of record JAVLVB010001296.1, read on the forward strand.
TTATGTACTTAATACTGTTAAAGCAAATGCAACTATTCTTAAGCATATCTCTTTCCCGGATGGAAAAATAATAGTATATTTCAGTAAATTAAATTAAAACAATTTGAATTATTTAGATTTAATATCCTTTCTTTTAAATCTGCTCTTTTTTTATAACTATAGGTATCAGCTGAAGTACTACTAGAGAGTCTACTACCTCGACTGGTTTGATCAGTACTGCTATCTTCAGATGGGAGGTCATAAACTGCTGATGTGCTTCACCCAAATGCACTATCTGCACTCCGTCCTGGTATAAAGATGGCCGTCTGTAGCCTTTTTCTGCACCTGAACACCCCCGAGCAGAGCTGCTTCCTACCATGGTGATCATTTTCTCAAAAACACTGGAAAAGAAGAAGGGTGCCAATGATGTAACGTCCAAGAACTCCGACAGAAATCTGGTAAGAGACACCTTACCTTCACATTAACAGAAATGTTGCACATACTTGCACTTGTATCCTATTCCGACATTGATATTGAGTATTTGTCCGATATCAGCAAAAAAAATCTAATATCGAATTATATTGGTATTTGATTTTAAAGTCACAAATACAAGCGCCCCAACGTCAAAGTACATTTCTTAAATAACCTGCCCATGTGCCTTCACTTTTGGATTATGTATCCCATCTTCGCATCTCAGGCATACTATGAAGAGAATCCCTGATTGTCCAGGGTGGTTTTGCTCTACAAAAAAGCTGTCTTAAGATGATATTCTTATTTCTTGGCTAGCTTTTTTAAAGCAACACTGCAGCTACTATAAAGATAGTGAGACAACTTTTCCACAGTAGAAATATGTGTCTGTATGACCCTGTTGTGTTTGAGCGTGTTGGTAGACAGATATGCGTTTTAAATACTCTGCTTATTTCTTAAGGAACAAGAGGCTAGCTTTGAGAAATCACTCAAATGGGTATTTCACACGGAAATAATTCTGGATGCTTTGGTTATGACATCCATGCCTAAGGGCATAATAAAACAGTATCAATAGGCTTTCTTGTGTACATCACGGCCGCAGCATAAACATGCAAACCTTTGTTTTAGATTCATTTACCTGTTATTCTTTTTTATTGTATGAAAAAAGAGGTAAAGCAAATTGTGTTATTTTAGTTGTATCATTTTTAAAGCTATCAAGATTCTGAGAAAATATATTGTAGTATTGTTAATTAAGAGGCGATTTTTTTCCGATTGAGTATTTTAAATTAAACTAATCATTTATTTTCTTTTTCTAACATTAAAGGTTTAAAAAAAAGATTTTAGGAGACAGTAGAATTTTTTACAGGCTAAGAAATATATGGCACTAACTCCTAAGTTGAATTTTCTCTGACCATGTCAGTAATGCATAGTTCAGTTAGGTTTGCCCTAACTACTTTGCTTCATTTAAGATGTGTAACTTTAATACACCTTTAAATAAAAACTAAAAAAAACCATGGAGCCATATTTAACCGGTGTAATAATCAGCCATGTGTGGTCAAGTTCCTTCAGACTGATGCACTGATTTGAATTATTATGATAAAGTTAGGTTGATATAGTGCCAAAATACATTGGTCCCCCAGGTTGCTTTATTTTCATCTTTAATGCAGTCGTTTTGATAAAATCTATTCTTTTTTGGTTCTGCCTTCTTTCCATCCTTCTTTAATGAAATGTCTGACACTGAAGGTTACTAAATGTTCCAGTGGTGAAAATCCATCATTTGAGGATGTAGTACTTCCCTGTCTCATTTCTAATTGGCTCTGAGTAGTTAATATTTACTAAAACTTAAAAAAATCTTTACGCTCCAAAAATACAATATAACAATTGATAGGAACGAGGCCTTTGTACTAGAACAATTTATTGCAGAAAATAAACCGACTGTGTGTAGACTGATTTATTTTTATTTTTTATTTTCAAAAGAAGTACGTGAAATATGTGGATGGTATATTTTTATTTTTCCAAAATGAATAGAATCTATTTGAACATTTTAATTTGCTTTAGGGGTAAGGTTGCAGAATGTTTGATGATGATGATCTTGCTGAATGTTTGCTTGTTCTCTCAGAGAGATCTCCACGCCATGAGCAGAGGGACTACCCTTTTCTCCTGTGGAACTGTGGGTGAGTTGTATTGCTTTTTCCACCTTCGTATTCAACATTCAAATCTCTATGTTCTAAACATAATCATTTAATGATGTGGTTTAAAAACTGTGGTGCAACTACCAGCGATGTTGCTTGACTTCCTATTTTAACTATTTGCATTGCAAATATGAATGAATTAACTGGCATGAAGAGATAACTTGGACCAACAGCCAAGCTCTAAGTGAGTAACATTTTGGAAACTCCCAGCACAGTCTGGAAGTGATCCATTTACTATGTAAGATCATCAGAAGATCATTGTATTTAGAAGATTATTATGGTTAAACCATCAGAAGTGCAAAGTTTTTTATAGCTGTCCGTAGGGTTTTCTATGGTAGGCTATATAGAACTTTGAGATCAATGTGAAACTCAGTCTTTGTGACTGCCGTAGACAATCATGTCCTTGCTTGTAAATAATATACATACCATACTACTGTTATCATGTATATATTGCACCTTGATGTAAGTTTTTATCTTTTTTAAATTTGTATCTATCTAAGGCATACTTGGCGAGAAGCAAAGAAAGAATTTCATTGTACAAGGAAACTTGTTTCTCTATTGTGCACATGACAATAAACTCTTTGAATCTTGAAAAGAACATTCTTACATTTCTGTCTTCTACCAATGAGTTAATGCAAATTGACAACATGGGACAACATGTTGCAGTCTTGTTTAAAAAGTTATTTCAAAATTGGGGTACTAAGAAAATCTGTTATGTACTGAGGTGGTACTGTACCAGTTAACCAGTTAACAAATCTATAAAACAGTTGGTTTGATTAACTGTGTCTTTAATGCCTTCATGGACCCTGACCACAACTGTCTTGTTGTTAAGCTTGGTCTCTCACTTCTCCCTTTCTTCATCTGTTAGTCATCCTCTTTTCATGATAACGGTGCACCTGCCTCCATACAACGTTGCACAGCACTCTCATGGGAGTTAACTGTACTTGAATACACTGTTACTTATGTCAACAATTTCCCTTAGAGTCTGCCATTGTTAAAAGACATGCAACTGTAAATACAAGCTCCCGCCTCGACCTTGTTTCTTTTTAGAAGAACCGTCTTGACGTCACATGGCGTTCCACCTTTTATACTATTAATCATGCCATAAGCATGGTTCAGCCTGTACTTGTCATCCTGTACTCAACTGGTGCCCTATTAGAGTATATTCAAATATCCCTTTGTTGAAATACTTTTTAACATCACTGTGGGATCACCTCCAACGTCCTGTACATTGAAACTGTTGTTTCAATCGTGATAAAGCATGCTGAAACCTTGAGATGGGTATCCAGGACTACACAGGATTTAGATCTGCCAGAGGATCTGTTTACCAAAAGCTCTGGTTGATTCATTTGGCTTAGTATCTTAGGAAACGTTGCCATTTTATTCTGCTTATTATCTCTTGCAGCTGTGTGGTAGAACTCCACTCTGTAGATGTGATATCTGGCAAATCCCGCTGTTTTTCAAAGCATATTTCTGTCCAGCTCTTTTACATGATGGGTCTAAGTATTTGTAACTCTGTAGAATATCAGTTAGCTTGTCTGATTTTAAAAGGACGAGAAATATTGCATTTGTTTTATGTATCTGCTGAATTCCTCAGACTGCTCTGCATTTCCTTTAAAAAGTTTCAAACAACTTGCCTGTTTTGTTTTGATGAAAACAAAGAATTATTCATAATTGTGAATTGGAATTTTTTTCCTTAGGGAACAATTGTTTATGGGTAATGATGAAAAGAGAAAAAGACAAGCCTGTCAGCTGTGGCGTTGGTAGTTGTATTCTAGGTGCTCATGTGGACAATAATCCAATGTAAACACGCTGTGATCTCTCTGAGTCATACTGTGGGTTGCTTAACTTCACGCTTTAATTGTCGCTTTCTGCCAAATTCCTCTGAAAAACGACCACCTTTTTTGAACTTCTACAAATCTTACAAAGCAGTTATCAAAAAATTCTAGGTTTACAGTTCCTTGCAAAAAACAGTCACAGTCCTTGAACTTTTTCAAAGCTAGTCACATTACAAACCACAAACACATCTATTTTATTAGACCTTACATGATAGACCAAGTTGCAAAAACTTAAAGCAAAGATTTCCTCTGTGTTAGTGTAAATTTGAAAGTCTGCACTTTTTAAACACAACTTTCGTGTGCCTGCTTCTTCATCTTCTCCACAAAGATCAGTTGGCAATAAATGGCATATGGGGGAGTAGTACCAACATCTTGGGGATTGGGGATCACTTTGACTGTGTGGGACCCAGCTGTCTCCACTTTCATAAACTGCATCTGGATGTGTGTGCAGGCAAAGTGCCATTTAAACTCATTGTAGAGCATATTGAAGTTAACTTGTTATTGTCAGTTCCCTAGCACCACTTGTGCACCCCTGTCTGTACTGAAAATATAATGGGAATGGTGCTATCCGTAAAATATATAGTAAAATTCTCTCATGAGCCAAATGTTGCATTTAGACTGAGTCTGTTTTTTTCCAAATTCATTTTAGAGGCAGACAGATGGTTGGACCTGGGACGAAGCTGCACCATCGCACAGAAAGCAACAGATTCCAGTTTGGGCCGCCTGTGGGATGCAGGCCATGAACCTGGAGGCCTGCATTGGTCCAAAGAACAGGGAAGCACCACAGCTATCACAAGCCTAATAAGAGATCTCACTCTGGGTAATGGCGGCAATGTTGGCAACCATGGGACACCCACCCTGACACATTTCAAAACCGCCAACCAGGCTCATGCAGCTCCCCCAAACAAACGGCAGTGCCGCTCCCTGTCCTTCTCAGATGAGTTCGGGGGGTTCCGGTCGTCTTGGAGGCCTCAAGGCTCCCGGGTGTGGACGTCGGTGGAGAAACGTCGGTACCATAGTGGGGGGAGCGTAAGAGGAGGATCAAGCCATTTCCCCCAAATGCAGCGAAGCTCAAGCTTTAGTTTGCCCTCATGCTCACTTTCAGATCGAACCCGGGAGCAGCCAATCTTTAACCAGCAACTGCCTCTCCAACTTCAGTTCACTGCCACCTCGGTTTCCCCTAACGCTGTGTTCTCACACCACTCCCACAGTCAGGTTTTCCTCAGGCCTCTATCCCTTTCCCACGAGCAAATCAGTCTGACAGAGTTACAACAGGAAGAGTCATCCGAAACCAGCTCTCCAGAGTCGACCCCGGAGCTAGGACGGAGAGGTGCTGGAAAGGGGAGTATCTCTCGGAGCAGGTCCCAGCCCTGTATACTGAACGACAAAAAGATTGCTATGAAGCGCAGGAGACCCGAGGATGCCCAGGAGCAGCGTCCCTCCCTGGATTTGGCAAAGATGACTCAGGTTAGCTGGAAGTGATAACACGCACTGACAAGAATGCACAAGCACACCTTCACTTAAAAGCACACCAGTAATGAAGTTCTGGTTTTGGTAACACTTATCTTTTCATTGGGATTAAACATAAACCAGTTACCCATAATCCTGTAAAATACCTTTTGATAAATTAATCAACTCCCGGGTTGTAATGCAGAAAAAATACCTTCCTATACTTGGGCTGTTAAGTGGGTCATCGAACGTCATCATCAAATAGTATTTGTGATTAGCCTAGATTAAATCCACCTGAAAGACTTTTTTTCCAGTAAAGTTTTCCTCATTTGGCAGCATTCAGAATTTTTTGAGACACAAGGCTTAGGTCTACACAAGTGCAATCCAACAAATTATACATTTGAAGATATTAATTTGGATATTTTATCAGTCACTTCTTTTGTCAAAAATATTAGATGTATTCCAGCTGAGGAAAACTTTATCATAAAAATAAAATCACAATGCTGTAGATCAGTACCAGCCCATGATATGGATCCCTAATAGTGGATATAGCCGTATTTCACACCTAGGACCCCCCACCACCACACACACACACACACACACACACACACACACACACACACACACACACACACACACACAATTGAGTGGGATTTCCTTCACAAAAACAGGCATATCCCTGTTTTTGTGTGCCTTTCCTTACATGTTTTCTATCCACCTAACTTTCCAAATTTATACTTGAGTGCTGCAATCTCTTAACTGCCAACTTCGTAACCAATGATCATCTGCTGCTTTTTTTTTTTTTATTACTTGTGACATACATCAGTAGCGGTCTGCTAGCTAGCTGCCTAGTCGGCTGTTGTCCCCTGATTATATAGGCGTTGAACATACAATTTCTATTATGGAAATACATTTGTCATCTTATATGTTAGAAAATGTGTTTGAAAGTGGAATTTGGCTTTTAATTGGTTGAGAATTTAATTGTTTCAATTTATCATATGTACGTTTTACATACATATGATAAATTACCGGAATAAATTATCTTTGAGAAGATATATGGGTTTTGTGAGTTGTACACATACACAAACAAGTTGTGCTTTGTTTTAAGTAGGTTTGTGGGGAAATAACCTACGCAGTGGGTGAACATGTTGTGGTAAACCAAGTTTACTGTCAAGTCAGTGAAAGAAACAATAGGTGATTCATTTTTAGGATATTTGGATGTCCTTATCTCCATGTTACCTTCACCTTTTAGAGAGTTTGTTTCTTTTTGTAAGGTCTGAGGAAACTATGGAACATTATACATGACCCCCGGACAAACCCAAACCCAAAATAGATTGGGAAAAGTTGTTTAATAACATGTACTGTTTTAACTCTTTTCCTAAAAGTTTTAACAGACCCTGTCCCTTCTGATTCAGTTTATTGTTCCCAATAAAAAAAAGCTGAAATTAAGTCAATATGTAGCATTAATGCCCTAACGATTTTTGGTTATTAGTTAGTTTTTTATTTCCTACGCACAACTTTATATGAACCTTTAGAATGTGTTTCCATAGGACTTCTTGTCAAAGGAATTTGTCCTCTTCCTATCCCCTGATTAGAAACCATCATCTATTTGTCTGTCGACCCTCCCTTTCCTTTCTTCGCTAGCAGCGTGTTCCCAGTCACTCATCCTCAGGACTCAGCCAGGGTTGGATCAACTAGGCCTCGTAACTGAGCCTAGAAGGCATGTTTCCTCCAGTCGTGCCAGCTGCTAAAAGGGGGGAAACAAGGACGCTGATGACACATCTATGCGCACAGAGTCGGTTTCACCACTGTTTACAACACCTTTGCTGACTCCAGGTTATTGTTGAGGAACTCTGTGTTCTCAAAGTTTGGCAGATTTGCCAAATCATCTCTATTTACTTGTGTAGCTGAACCAGCATTGTTGAAGCAAGGTTATGCAGGTTTGATTGGCCACTTGAAGACTTCTGTATATGTGTGCTCATATCACACACATGCATATTTGGAGCAAGAAAATTAACTAGCATGTGTGCGATGGAAATATTTTTAAAAACACTTTTAAATAACACATTTTTTTCTCCCTTTTGAATTAGTTCGGATTTATAGCACACTAAACAAGCAGGTTTTTCATTTCTTTCGGTAATGTACCAACTTTAACAAGGGCAGACGGAATTTTTTTTGACCTCATGGCAATCTATCTATATGTATAATTTGAAGGTGAGTGCGTATGTCCTAATACATCCATGTGGATTCTGATGCATGCTGGTATCTAATTGTAAGAAGTTTCGGTTTAGAAGCACAACACAAAGATAGTAAATTTGTCCTTGCAGAAGCTTAGCGACATCATATTGATTTTAGCCAAGTCAGAGGCTGGTTACTATGCACATTGCACCAGCGCTGCATCACAGTGTCAAATGGCAGTGAAGTTCTTCTTTATTCTCATGTTGCAAAAATAAAATTTGGGCCTATCTCTAATAGTAATGCTTCAGCCCTATTGGATATTAAGGAGTCAGCATGAGAATGGGAATTGATGTCTACTTTTAGAGGCATACACACACTACACGCTACAGGACTTTGTATTGACTTCATTTTAGTAACTGCATTTGTGCCAGACCAAGATATTTACCCTACTCCTACCCATTCCCATCTGAAGCCTTACGCAGCCTTAAACAGCGAGAACATTCACTCTCCAAGCTGAAAAACCCCAGGTCTTGGTTTGAATTCAGGACCCTTTTGCAGCTAAACAACAACTCCACTGTGCAGCCTTTAATATATCTTATCGAGTTTTTATACATTTCCTGCATTCTCTTTTATTTGGTTATTTAGTTTTAAAATTATTAACGATTTGGAGAAACTGTTTCCTGCCATGTCCACCATGTAATTATGATACAACTGCTGAATTCTGTGTAGATCTTGAATAACAAACATATTTGCACTCTTTTTGTTGTTGTTGTTGCTTTTTCTTCCACATAATGTTCATACGTTTGTTAGCCTTACCATCTAGGCCACTAAAAACGTACATCCATAAACATGCATCCAAAAAAAGCATACATAACTGAATGCTTGGTGCTTAAGATATGAATACAATTAAATATATGTTGCAGCTCTAACATTGTTAAACCATGTTTGTTTGGCGTAGATTAATGCTAGCAACCAACTCATGCACATCTGTTACACAATACGCTGCCTAGAGCATCCTGCTTTAAAATGAAAGCGCAAGAAATTGACATCTATTTCTTTCTGCTTCTCAAATATTCATTGTACCCCGTTCTTCTTCGGAATTGGGTGTGTGCCATACCAAACTGTCAAACACAAAAGGTGCTCTGCGAGTCACAGCTTCGGGCTGTTGATAAAGACGCTTTGTTTTCCTTTCTGCCTTCTAGATTTGTTAATTTTATTGGCGTGCAGATGAGTAACTTAACATCTGAAGAGGAAAAACGAACGTTAAAAAACAAACCTTGAAACGTTGGAAACCAAGTTGTTACTTTTAAGGTGTGTTCGTTGTTCTTTGGAAAGCAGGATTGTGCCAGGTCAGGTCTCCTGTGTGTTTTGTCAGTGGTAAATAGTGTAATTTGACCTCTTAATTCCCCGGACCACGTCAATGAAGGAGGGTGTGAATTCTGGGGATGCATGTCATACTAATTGGCTATAACTCCAACAGTATACAGGTTTTCTATGTTGCCACTATCTTTCTTGCCAACAGTGCATGTCAGTTCACCCTACAATCCTGGGTCCCGTTTTATCCATTTTTGCCTTTCCACCTTGGCGCAGCACGTTTTTTTCCACTGAGTGGTGGGCGTTGCAAGCTGTCAGGAGGGGAAGCGTTATCTCTTGATAGTAGGTCACCTGCTGAATGATAGCCGAGGCAGTGTACAATTTGCTTTTCAGGAAACTGCTGTTTCAGGGTCGGTCTGGTCACTGGATAACTTGAGTCGGGTTATTGCAAACCCTGACACAATGACAGAAAAAACCTTTGGTGCCGCTGTGGTTAAGGTGGTAAAACAGGACGAGTTGAGCAAAAATCCACATCCGTTCATGAACGTGCATATTTCTGAGCTCAGGGGCACAATTTCCACATTAAGAAAGAAAATATTATTCCTGCACAGAAGATAGCGGACCAACTCTCACTCCCTCTCTATTTATATCTTCCTGCTGGTCCGAGCTCTCGCTTTGCTTCCACTGCTCGTCTCGTTTCTCATTACATTTCTGGGACTGCAGACATGGTGATCTTTGTTGGTACAAACCCTCTAAGCGACCTAACTGAGCGTGTTTGCTGTGAAAAAACAGCATGTTTCAGCTTGACATACATGTGCATGCATACAAAAATATACTGGATTGTGTATACATCTGAGCATAGGTTGTAAAAGTTATAGTTTCTGTGGTGACTGTGTAAAAGGACTTGCTCATGGCTGAACAAAGCCTTGTGTAATGGTTCACGGCTGTACCCCACTTGTTGCTGCACACTGCTAGTGTAGGGCTGGAAGGCAAAGTGTGGGTATAGACATGCATGTAGTAACTTGAAGTGCAATGTAGAACAACATTCAGTGAAGACTGCAGGGTGAACGACCAGGTAATATCTGTTATGTACTTAAACTCCTGAGGTTACTCAATATAGAGCATAAAAGCTAAATATATCCCATACAAGATTTTTACTTTAAAAGTACAACTGCATTTAATACATATTTATCAAGTATTTTTGTTAGTTAATGGATCAGTGTATCATAGCACAACTGAAATTAATCTTACAGATATGAGACAGTAGTTGCTCATATTACATTAAAGTTACAGACAAGATTTGTTTAAAATGATTCTTTAGATACCGTGATACCATGGAAACAAATCTCTATTTATAGCTTTATTACTCGAAGGTCTTAAACTGGTAAATGTATACTCCGGTTTTAAGACATGAGTTTTTATTTCACCTAAAAGGTTACTTTAGGTAATTCATGTTTTATGAATTGAAGAAAAGCGCTGAGGCAGAAGCCAACCTCGTAGATAACCAAGGCAGACATAGAAACCTAAATTCAGAAGTCAGTAATAAGTATAATTCATATCCATATGCTTTTTTCCATAATTCATGTGCTGTTTTTGGGCATCAGATCTTGTGAGTCATATTTAATGTCACCACAGAACTAACTAAATAAGTGTTCTTTTAAAGTTCTTTCCAGGTTTAATATTATGTTGGTTAGAGTGTTGCTTGATTCTTATCATCGACAGTGCAGAACTTTTCAACTTTCACTTACCATGCTGTTGTTTGCCCGGATTATCAAAAGGGAATTTGCCTAACGTATTGCCGGCGCATCTGCAGCTGACTTTCCTTTTCTTTGCGTAGATTGCATGTTTCCATTTAAGGACTGTGCTCCAGTAGCTCCTGATTTGAAGACATGTCTAATAATCACAGCTTACTTTCAACATGTCTAGAAAATTCAAATGTTTTCAACTAACAATTTAAATAACATGAAAACAATAGTTTGATTATACATTCCTTCTTATAAAGCACAAGACGTTTATTCCCATCCTAACACAGAAAAGTTTATTTTTAAATGTTTTGCAGGATTTGACATGATTTGACAGGAAAATTTGCAGGCTGTACCAAATTTAAATAGCCGCGTATCTCCTTTAAGGTATACCAGAGACTATAAGATAAATAAATAAATAAAATAAATAAATAAATAAAAAGCCCTCGGCAGAGAGCAGGTGTTGGACTTATCTGTTCTCGCTTTCCCTGGAACCATGGCATCATGAAGGACCCCACACACCCACCACACTCACTTTTTGTCCCGCTCCCCTCAGGCAGGAGGCTGCATCAACTGTAAAACCACCAGACTGAGAAACAGCTTCATTCCTGAAGCTGTGAGACTCTCAAACACACTCAATTACAAATGAAAAACACTTTCTCATTTAACCGGCACTGTTCACTTTAATATCAGACTGTAAAATGTCACTTTAAAATGTCACTTAATATGTCACTTGCACTCCGAATTTTCATTGCTGCTATGTCTGAAGTCCCATATTGTAGATTCTGTTTCCATATTGTAGATTCTGTGTAGTCAAATCCTATTTCTCGTATAGTTCTTTATATTTTATTATATTATTTAAAATTGCTATCAGGGTGTAAACTGGACCGGGGAATTAGAATTTCGTCCCACCTTGTGTACCACATGTGATGTGATGACAAATAAAATTCCTTGATTCCTTGATTCCTAAAGCAGGAATATAGAAACTCAAACTCTTTGGATGTGACCTGGATGAGTTCATGTTTTGTTTGTTTATTTTACGCTGTTGACAAGCCTATGGATTTGATGGTCTAGCATTTTTGGCACATAATGAGTCTACGACAGATTAACAACAACCCCTGTTCTCCCTGTAGAATGCAATAGTATTATCTTTTCTTTCTTCTGTTTCCTACAGCAATGCCTCACGTTTCTAACTACTATCCAGTTAACATCGATGTACAGCTTAAATCTTAACCAGTCTAATTTTGCATTCATTCTAGCTCGGTTGACTAAAGTGTTTTCAAAGAAGTTAATTTCATAACTTATCAAAAGCTGTAAGTCCAAGTCTCCACATGGACCTGTGCACATCATACATCAGGTTTTTTTTTATATATATATTTTGGTAAACAAAAGTATATCGTTATGTGCCTTTTAGCCTTTAGTCTGTTATGCTAACTTAAAGTGTGTTTTAGTCTGTTAAAATCTCACGTTTACAAATTTTTCACCTTTTAATTTTCAAGGGAAAGTGAGTCTGAACTGTTGACTATTACAGCTTCAGTTACATGTATGTTCACCTGCGGGATTTAAATTTTTTTTTTCAAAAGAATAAAAGCCCTTTCACACAGCCTGCACAAGATATGTAAAGAATCTCAAAGCTTGGTATATAGATGGAATTTACCCCTGCTCCTATGTACAACCAGACCCACTCATAGCACAGTCTGCCTCAGTAGATTTTATAGAAAGCGTATTGTGCTGAGGCCGCTCCCCCTCTACTTCCTCCTTTCCCCTCGCCTCCTTCTCTGCTGCCATAATTAGTAGTGGGGTAATACTGAGGGGCTGAAAACAGAGCTACAAAGTTTAGAAATCCCCCTTTTCCACTATGCTGGTGTAACTAGAGTGAAACTGCCTCCCACTTTGTGTGTGCAGATGAGGCCTGCTAATCCAGCAAAAAGAGGCAGAACTCTAAAGCAAAGTCCTACGTTATATTTTTCTTTGAGATACAAAAAAGACCAACGCAGCAGATTTTCGTCTCAAGCCTGCAAAACGCACACAATAATGTTACAGGTGTCTGTCGTGCAAGATTAGGGTTTGTGGAGTAAACTTCATCTCTATTCACTCCCATGCCTCGAACATCTGCTGCCTCCAGTGATCATTAACCCCTACACTGCACCGCTCCGCTGCCTTTGTTCGCTGCAGAGAGGAAGCACATAATCTCAAACCTTTTAGGTTTTGGTAGGAAACGCAGCGTTTAGTTTGCATATTGTTCTTCTGAAACTCCCTAAAATAACATAACAGTAACTTCAACAAACTTGGAGTGTCTCTAGCCCATGAATGAGCCCAGTTTGTGGCTTGCAGTTCATCCGGGTGATTATTTTTTTTTTTTCTCCACTAAAAATAAAGATAGGTCAGAGTGGTGTGTATGGTCCTGAGAGGCTTCTGTGTGTGCTTATGTTTACATGTACACATGCCGTTGATGAAAGGCAAATCTAGCTCTTGGGTGCCCCCAAACAGAAACCAAATCTGCTCCAAACTTTCTGGGAAGAACGTGTGTTTAAATTCAAATTGCCTAAACTTTTAGAGTCTAATTCCTTTTTCTTCCATACAGAAACTTCAAACGTTTCAAAGCCTAAGCTGGCCTGGATTCTCGTCTTCCGACATCTTCGAGTCCAACCTGACTGGGTCTAGATTTGATTCTGCTGGGCAGACTGAGACGGACTTCACCGGCGTGTCTGAGCTGGGGCTGGAATCGCGGGTGGACGGGATGGCAGATGACGAGGAAGAGGACTCATCCTACGAGGAACTGGACAGCGACTCTGCTTGCAGTGTGGATTCGCGCCACGATTCCCCTGTGTGCTGCACTGAGGACGGTAAACGCGCCCTCTGGAAGGGTGACGGTGGGAAACAGAGGGACATTTTCCAGCTCGGCGGGGAACTGGATCTTGAACAGATTGAAAGAAACTGAACGTTTATTGAAGAAGGTCACATTGGGTGTAACAAGACGCAACTAACCAGATGTCACGAAAGGGATACGATGTCTAAAGTAATTCGAAAGTTATCAATAACAAAACATTAAACCCTTTGCTAAGGGGTAGCCTCTGAATTTCAGATATGCCTTGAACATTATTTCTGCTTTAACCAAAAAAGCAGCTCCTATTGAGGATTTTGTCTGTATGAGTTTGTGATTTGACTTACCTCAGCAGTGGAAAGTTGAGGATTGATGTCTTAAAAAGTGTCTCCTAACCCTCAATCTCTTTCCAACCTGATAATCTTTCCAAAGTCAACTCACAGTTTTTTTGTTTTGTTTTAGTACCGTAGTAGTAGCAGCTGGGCTCACCTGAATTCAGCTCAGATCACCTATTTTCAGCATAATCTGAAAGTTGGGGTTGAAACACAGAGGACGAAGAAGGCTTTTCTCAGATATTCAGTCTTGTCTTTCTCTTTCATCTGATGAGTGCACACAAAAATCTTTTACGTCTGAATGTAGTCTCCGTAAGCTTTATGACGAGGTGAAAATATCAAAAAGTGCCTTTTGAATGCTTGTTTTCTTGAAGGAGAAAAGCCTCACCTTAAAGCCACTGTCTCTGACGTTTATATTAAGTGTATATTTGAAAAACACAAATGACAACAACTAAAAAACACTGAATCTCTTGGGGTTTAAACAGCAGCATATATTTTTCTACTTCTTTTTTTCAAGGTGTTGTTTGTGAAGGAACAAGATTTTAAGGCCTTTCTTCTAACTTAATAGAAATAAATTCACAACCTGCGCTCATGTACGGCTGAGTGTTTTATTTTTTCATTTCCTTTCATTTCGACCGATTTCTAGATCAAAAGTAGAAATGAGAAGCGTTTCCAGGTGCTCTTTCGAAGCTGCACCCACTCCCCCCACAGTCACTTCCTGCAGCACATTTTAGAACAAATTTATGCTCACTTTTTAATGCCTCTCTACAGCATTTTCAGATGTTTCTTTTTTTACTCTAAAGTTACTTTAAAGTTCAATTTACAGTGCCTTATAAAACACGTTGCAGATTTCAAAATTGTCCACATATCAATGAAAAGATCTGTGTCCTCTTCAGCAGTCTTCATTTCGTAAAATAAATTAAAATGAAATCAGTGAAATCTATGACTAGGGCAGGTCATAGATTAGGTTGTTAATACTTTTAAGAAAGGTTAGGTAAAAAAAAAACCTAAAAACAATATTCAGGATTTAAAAATGTAAAAGTATGTTAATATTTTGTATCTCTACTCTGACACTCATGGAAAGGGGATCTTTATAATCAGTGAACCATTCAAGAGGTCGATAATAACCCAGGTAGCAGCAGAGATCCACAGCTCCAGTAGGGAGTCTGTCGATAGGACAATTAGTACATTCAAAAAATTTAACAAAAAAGTACCAAGAAGACAGTCATGGGAATTTTTTGTTTGAGAGTGCTTTAAACCATGTAGGGAACGTGGAAAAATGCGTTTTTAGTCCACTTTCAAAATACTACAGGTGGCAGGAAACAAACCCTTCACATCATGCCCACAATGAAACATGGTGGCAGCATAATGCCTCGCAAATACTTCAACAAAGGCAAAAAAGCTGATGATCAGAGCTAATGAAGATGAATGGAGTAAAGAATCTTCTAAAAGCTTGAGTCTGATACCAAAGTTATCCTTCAAAAAACGAAACCACAACTCCAAACATACAGCCGAAGCTACAATAGAAGGAACTTTAGATCATGTATATCCATGCGTTAAAACGGTCTAGTCTAAGTAAATCTATTCGGGAATGTGAGGCAAGGCTTAATTTGCAGCTGTAACTGCTGAGACAGGTGGCATTTTTTATTCAAGAAAATGGACACAGGGAGGCTGATGATAAATACATGCCGCATGTTAGAAATATTTTATTTTGAAAAAAAAAAAAAAACATTTTTAACGCCATGCAACATTTTCCTTCTGCTACACAATAAATCTCAGTAAAATTCCAATAAAACACGATTGCTGCATTATTACTTCCAGTTTATGCTTGGTGGAAAAGAGATAAAATGCAAAAAAAAAAAAGCTGTGATGTGAATATCTCAGGAAGGCACTATGTGTGCAGGTATGCACAGTCCACACATCGCAGTGAAAGAGAAAAAACATGCCAGTTTTGTCCGAGAGGCGTCGGTTTAAGTCCCTTCTCGCTCCGGGTTCTCATGCCAGGAGGACTGATCGTTCCGGGGCTGATCATGACTTGGCCCGAATCACAAAGTTTCCCAACTCTGCCCTGAGTGTGCGTGCCGGCATTTATTTATCTAACACTGTGTCACTGTCCACCCACAGATCATTGTTAGATATTCACCACCTTGCTGGAGATGTGAGAACCCCTTTTAGTTGTGTTGTGTTGACATGTTTAATGAAATGCGGCTTATCCTGAAATTATTTGACAGTTTAGCATGTCCATTGGACCTGTGATGAGTCACGGGTGAAAATGTTTGCTCAGAAGTACAGTTTTATTCGCACGACTGTGTGATTAAAAGCTGTACTTTTCCTATAAGGTCGCCCATGACCCTGAAATAAAAGACAGGAAGCCCAGACTTGGAATATTCCTGGCTCGCAACACAGCGGTGACCAGCTGAGGCGACATCAGGAGAAAATACCTCAGGACTTCTAAAGCAGGCAGACGGCGGAGACACGTCAGCGAGGCAAGGTTTTTCCGCTCAGGGATTTCCTATCATGTCTGATGTGTGGCCAGACACACTTACAGCACCTGCTGTCTCTATAACACGTACTCATAAGGATGCCTGCGTACAGACTGCAGTGGTGGGGTTCTATCACCATCGTTATTGGACATCAGGGGATGCAGGCTGAAACACAGTGAAAGGACTGATTGTTTTTCCAACACGTGGAATAAAAGCACAGGCTTGCCGAACAGTGTTTATGCTCAAAACAGGATGTTACAAGCAGAATGCAGCTTTTCCTCCAGCTCTGGCCTTGGAGGAAGGTGAACTCCAAGGATCTCTGCTCTCAGCTTTCGCCTTACAAAACAAACACGTCCCGCATGACATTTAATCCAAAAGAACAACTATAAATACACAAAGTGATCATTTTTTTATGTTGATGTTTATCACATGATAAAATTCATAACCTTACATATCTTTCAATCCCTTGTTGGTAAATCAGTCAGACATTAGATCAGAGGTACCCTCTTTCACAGAAAATGC
>JAVLVB010001296.1:1877189-1888161 GCA_032876305.1 Orestias chungarensis
CACACACACACACACACACACACACACACACACACACACACACACACACACACACACACACACACACACACACACACACACACACACACACACACACACACACACACACACACACATCCTCTCTCAGGGGAAGTAGCAGGAAAAACTGGGGGAGAGAGTTAATATCTATGCTAAAACACAATAAATAGGGAGCATTGTAGTTGTAGCTGGCAGAAGTGGATGGAGAGAGGGAGACAGGAAAGGCCATGTTAGACAAATTTACTGCTTGACCTCGATTACATGTGGGAAAACACTGACTGAGCAAAAGGCCGTGCTAAAGTCTGGGCAAACTTGTTTT
The DNA here is from genome assembly GCA_032876305.1 of Orestias chungarensis. Lineage (NCBI taxonomy): Eukaryota > Metazoa > Chordata > Actinopteri > Cyprinodontiformes > Cyprinodontidae > Orestias > Orestias chungarensis. The sequence goes on from JAVLVB010001296.1 coordinate 1,877,527, forward strand.
AACCTTGCTTGGAACCTAATGGGAACTAGACTGATAACACTAGAATAATTTATACATGTTATAATTTTTTTTAATTTTTTCCTTGTATGTGTGTAAATTTTAGGCCTACGTCACTTGGGATATTGAAATTTTTGGGACTTCTTTGCTAATTTTATCACATTCTCACCACAAACCTTGACGTATCCTATTGCAATAGACCAGTGCAAAGTAGGAGAAATGTGTGGAGACAGAAGCAGGGATTTTAAGGCACGGAAATTGTACCACTCAATGTGGCAGCATGTTGGAATTGCTGGTTTCAAGTGGAAACCTCTCAGCATCCTCTTAATCAACAATGGAGCATCTTTAGTCAGAGACTTACCCAGATTTGCTGTACCACAGACCACTACAGGAGATCCTCCCTGATCAACTATCATCAGCATCTACAACAAATCTTTGATGAAACTTCCACTATAGAAGTTGCAGAACCAATAAATTTTCCTTTGAGAGCGATGAAAGCAGTTCTCAATTAAAAAACATAATTGTATAGCAGTGTTGGGTAATTTTAGAAAAACGTTGAAGCAAAAATTGTTTCAAGATGTGTTAATGTTTTTACAAATAAAGTTCTAGCAGGTAACATAAAGTGGTCATTTTTTTTTTCCACATGGTCAGTACTTTGCAGAATCACATTCTGGTGCGATTATAAATAAAGGGAGGTGAATATATATACATACATCACTTGTAAAATTGGTACTTTCAAACAGAACAGAGAAGCTATGCCACATTACTTCACATAACATTTCAAATTATATGCTACTCTGACTTTGTCTAAAATACCCCAGGTTTTGCGGTTGAATATGAAGAAATACAAGAGTTTAAAAAAGTATTACAGTATTATTGTAAAAGCAATGTACATTTGTTCGAATACTGCCCCAGAAAGGAACCCAGGACAGTAAGTAAAGGTAAGTAAACCCCTGATCACTGACCCTGTTGTTCCTGCATCAATAGTCATTACACTTTTGATTTCCAACGAAGCAAACATGGCAATAAAATTACCTTTAAACAGCACTGACTTTAATATTGATTGGGACCCAAGTTCTGTGGGTGTTCTTTGAATATGGGTTGCTGTGTTTTGGTTTTATTTGGTTCTTTCTTGTGTTTCTGGTTCATGTAATTATTTGCCTAGGTTTCGTATTCACCACGTCCTACGTGTCCTCATAACTCTGCGTGGGTTGTTTTATAATGTCATGTTACTCATCTGGAGTCCTTTCCATCACCCATCTGAAGTATTCTTGGATCCGTGACAAAGACATGTCTTCAAGAAGATTAAAACGTTTCTGGAGTTCTGTAGAAACTCACTTGGAAAAGCCAGGAGGCACAATACATAGATGAAGAAGTGGATAGGTGAGGCAACTATAAATTAAAACTCTGACAAGAAGAACATTAATGAAATGGACATGGCTAATTATAAAACTTAGTGCTGAGATTAGTCTGAAAATTTGTAAGATTGTAAGAAGATACAATTTTAATGACTTGTTCATTTTTTCATTAGGTTTTGATAAGAACATCTCATTGTTTCAGACTTTGTCAACAGGTTGTTAATGTAATAGTTAATGTTTATAGAAGAGAAATGCTTCAACTGACAATATCTTTCTAAATAGGGTAAAAATATAACAGTTAAGAAATATGAGGTCAAATCTTCAAATATAAAAAGGACTAATAGCAAAAAAATGCCTCTTTTTGCAATGTTATTGCAGCCTACTGAGACCATAAAGTATTTCTAAGAAATAAAATAACTGTTTACATGTTCATTTTGTAAAAAGAAAAAAGGGACTCAAGAGCAAAGTTTTATAAGTTAAGTTAAGTCAGTTTTTATTTGCCTGGTACATACAAGACATACTAGGAATTTGTTTTGGTGTAATTACACTGAGGCAGCCATTTGCGGCTGCCAGGTAGGCATTAAGCAAGGGGTCTTGCCTAAGGACCCACACTGGATGCTGTGGTGCTGGATTTGAAACCCTGACCTTGTGATTGGAACTCAGGCAACATACCACTTGAGCTATCCAGCCGTGATACAACTTATAAGATATTCTCAAATAGTGACATACTGATTAAAAAAGCGCTATTTTTTATTTTTATTTTTTGGTTAATTGTTTATTTATTTCACACAGCATTTAGACTATGCGGCTTCCAGTGTATCAAAAGAACCTTCCACTATAAAAATTTGTTATATAGAACATTGGAATAGTTGATAGCTTACTGTGACTGGATAAATTTACTTTGGAAAAGTATAAAGCATACAAAGGTTCTTCTGAGAACCTCACTTATTGCTTAAGGTGCATGGCGCAACTGATACGTCCTGTGTTGGAGATGTGTATTTATCTTTGTCAAAGTGCTGCTAGAAAGTGCTTACACACATTGGTGGACAGGTGGCCGGTGGTATCGCGTGTCACTGATTGACTAGTTCTTCTCACAGGGCTCACAGAGGGCAGCTGAACACTTGTAGACCTTTAATTACTGGATCTGTTGTATGAATACCATCTGCAGTATACCTGGACATGTCTGTTGCAGGAACCGTTTTTTTTCTTCTCATGGTTATTTTCCATTCAGTTCTGCGATAAACCTTATGTTTTACAAGATATTCATCTACTGTTACAACGATATTCAATAGAGATAGCACGCATTGCATCATCATCTGACCATAGATGCTGGTTTGCTGGTTATTTGACTGAGATAAAGAAGGAAAAATAAAGACATCTCTTTGTAATATCTCACTGCATTTGAAGCAGAACTGTATAGAGGCTGTTCCTGATATGCTCTGTCAAATCAAGCGTTTTATTATGCTACTACCAACTGCCTTTTAGAGGTATTCGTCTTGATTCAGCTTTAATCATATGACAATCCCTCTATTTAATGTATTTCATTGGGATATTCGTGTTACACCAGCACAACACTATACATAGCAGGAAATGTAAGTAGTTTATGATGTTCATTTCTTTTATCCAACAGGGACGGTGACCATCTGTGTTCATCCCCTTTTAGTCTGATACTCCTAAATCAAATGCAGCAAAACTGAGGCTTTACCATTTTGCAGCATCTAATGTTTTCAATACATCATATAGACATTGACTATTCTCTTGTTTTTAAAAAAAATTTTTTTATATCAGACAGTGCAAGGGCCTTTCACTTAGTGGAAGGACACATGCTAAGAGGGAGGAAACATGTTTTCATTTTTCTCTTGGAGCCGTTTGTGCAGGACACTGTGTGTTGACATGCTACACATACAGTGATGACTGAATGGCAAACAATGAAGGACAGAAATAGACTTGTTTTCTGCTAGGGCTGGTCTTCATCCATCCATCTTAGTGGAAACATTGAGGCAAACCAGCACTCCCTGATGGCCTTCCTCTGGTCTAAGCTCAAAGTTGCTAGTAGCTTGAAGACAAAACATTAACCAGACATGAGCAGATTTAAACCAGTTGAACATTTGCACAAAAAATAAACCGGGGAAGAGACCTTCTTTCTGAAGTTACAAATGAATCAACAAACAATAACTTTTTATTATCTTCACATACCACTTTAGCTGCAAGTTTAGCCTCTTCCTTGTACATGTAAAAAACTTAGTATGCCAGGGTTATATTCCCACCACGCATAAATCTAGAGTTAACAAACTTGTCTCACTGCTGTGTAAAGGTTTTGATTTATAATGTGGCTTAAGTTCCTCAGAGGCCACTGCCCTGTCAGTGTGACTCTCTGGTGTTTGTTTTTCTGGCTGCAGTTTGATGTGTGAGTGACCGAAGCACGCAGGTTTGTTCACATCTGAGCTATAATCAAATCTAAATTAGTGATTACTCAGAGGTGACTATTAAAAAATCAGCCCTGGGGTGAGAAAACACACGCACACACGCACGCACACACGCACACACACACACACACACACACACACACACACACACACACACACACACACACACACACACACACACACACACACACACACACACGCACGCACGCACGCACGCACACACACACACACACACACATTTTGAAACTAGTTAAATTTTTTTTTTTATAGGCAAAGTTATATATGTAAACAACTGTTTTTTCCCAGCATAATCAGGTTTTAATTTAACTAGTTCATGATATTATCAGGTAATACATCTGTTTAAAATCTGAAGTACCCTAGCATGTAAGTTTAAATTTAAATAACTACTGGTTCAGTGGTATTCGTAAGAATACAGAGAAATTTGCTCAAATACTGTACCCACAACACATTTCTCTTTGAATTACATGGTTGCCTTTGTTGGGAAGTTTACCTGGGGGATCGTGGGCAGTTTCCCGAGGTGTATAAGGGTTTTCAGTGATTTCCTCTGTTTACATTCTGCTGTGTCATTCTGCTGTAACATTGCATTTATACCAACTGTATGTAGCTGTTTTTCACCAATAACACATTATGTTATAACACCATCCCTTGTTGCAAGCATCAATAGAGCTACCTTCACGGCTCCTCTCTTATGCACTCTTTTCTATTTAGCTAAGTTCACAAGTTTTCTATGTGTTTAAGCTTTTGGAGCTGATGCAACCATTTATTTATTGTCTTCGGAATCATTTTGTTTTCATTTGACTGTGCCTTTTGGAATGTTATGAATAGAACTTGAAGCATTGTCATGCAGCAATGTGTTTTCTATGTTGGATGTGTTTCGGCAATGTAGCCACTATAGGCCATTTTTAAAAACAGATTCTTAATAGGCGCATAAGAGGAAGATGGTCTGTGTGGCTGTTTACTAAAATGGACTATGTGGATGGAGAAGCTTCACCACTCCTTTTATTAGGTTCTTCTTCTTTGCTCCTTTTGCTTATCGAAGCTACACTGTTTCCCACAGTTCTGACAATTACAGGTGGAACTGGCCTTTTTGCTTTCAGAAAGCCCCCAGATGATAAACCAAAATACACAGCAGGAGAGCCCAAAGGATGGAAGATTTGCCACATCAAATTAAATAACTATGTACCCAAACTAATTAAAACATTTTAATTACAACTAATTTTGTAATTTTAAGGAGATAGTTGTATATAAAATATACTCCTCGGCTGGCAGCAGTAGTGTGATATAATAGGTAGAAATGTAAACAAAACTGACAAGAAAAGCATTCATTTTCCACTTTCTTTCTATAAACTAGACAAACAAATTTGGTTTAAAGCGCATTGTTTGACATACATCAGTAGTGTCTGATCCTATCATAGTTTCAGTGGGATAATTTATACAGAAAATAAGATTGTTTCAGCTGACTGTCTGAGTGAAACATCTTGAAAATGTCCAATAACTAAATACTAAAATAAATACATAATTGTTTAGAGAGAGTAGAGATATCTAAATCCAGTTTATTAAAGATACATATGTTATTGTTACACTGTATGACTGAGGTCAAACATTAATGAAATATGTATGTTTTTTATAAAAGCATTTAAAAAAAGGTAAATTAAACTATCCAATGTGTAAATTAAGGCATTTTCGAAAGTTTTGGACAAAATGAATTGCCTGCATGTGTACCAAAAATTTTCAAGGCTCCATTTTTTGTCGACTGAAAACTGTTTTTAAAGAACGAGGTGCATTTTATGTCTGTTCAAGCAAATATGCTTCTTTTAGGGTTTTAGCACATCCTCTGTGCACTTCCTCTGTAGCAAGTGTAGCATGAAGAGAAAGGTATTTTAAATGACTCACAATAGCAGCCATCAGAAATGCCCGATGTATTTCGACTACAAACATTTGCAACAGTATGCATAAAGTAGTGACATGAAGTAGTGGAATATTACGGACTGATGTTCTAAGTCTACAGTGTTTCCACAGTGTGGGTTATTTAAACCAAATGCACGTAAAACAAGTCTGAGTAAATCTATTCTTTTAATATAGATTCAACAGTTTGGGTCCCAATAAATGTGTTGTGTAGATTAAACAGCCATAGTGAGAATAATCAGGGTGATAATCATCAGGCCTGTTCTTCCACCCTCTGGCTGTCCTGTGGGTGTGTCCAGGAAAGGCGCCTGCTGTGCACTCACATCTGTAAACAGGGGCAGACGAGTGGGCAGCAGTCCATGATCTTATCATCCTGGCACTAGCTGCTGGGTAGATAACAAATTAACATGAAAATGCTAATTAGGTTCGAATTAAGTCCCCCGGATAATTTAATTGGGCGGATTCAGACTAATCAAGAGAGGCAACTACAGGAGAGTTGATTGCATGGGCAGATTAGGTCTCTGTGGAAACAACATGTGTGTTTCTTTTCAAATAACTTTTTAAAGAATTGTAAAAAAATTCACATGTCAAATAGTTGATTTTTAGTCATCACATTTCAGGAACCTCATGTATTGTTTGCATAATAGGTTGACGCCAGATATTTCCAAACACTGTATTAAAAGATATAGAACATTTTAATGTTATTACTGTCTGAGTGAAACATTTTGAAAATGTCCAATAACTAAATGCTAAAATCAAGACAATTGTATAGAGAGAGTAGAGATATCTAAATCCAGTTTATTAAAGATACATATGTTATAGTTACACTGTATGACTGAGGTCAAACATTAATGCAATGTGTATGTTTTTTATAATAGCATTTAAAAAAAGGTAAATTAAACTATCGACAAAATTTTTAAGCTGGAGAATTAAGTCCCTTCTCCTGGTGCAAATGTTGTATTATAGGTTTGCAAGTTGCAGTGTCTCTTCATATAATTAGAAAATAACTAGAAATGGTGAAATAATTGGAACATTTAGTTTTGACTTCAAGCACAATAATTGAGTTTCTTTTTCAGTTTTCTACTGCAGTAAGGATGATCTGTTTTGTGGTGAATGGAGAATGGTGAAAGCACGGTTAGGGAGAAGGACATGCATTGCCGACTGTTGCGGGAGGGCCCAGCTGGTCAGACTGGTGGAGTAAAGATGCAAGGAATGCTTTGTGATCACAGATGGAGGCTTAGCAATAGAGCCACTTGCCAAGTTAAGAGCTTAGAGCTGACCTGCAGGAAAACAACTTCACCAATGCTTTTTCCTGCCTATGTTTTCCCCTGGATAACAGGATGGATTATTTGCCGTGACAAGTGCACACAATGTATTCCCATGTGCAAGTAGCAGACTTAAGTGTTTTCATACATTGTGTACTGCAAGACATACCAGTGGTGCTGGGAGCTAGCTTCCCATCTGTCCAAGCAAAAATCCTGTGAAACCTATTTTATATGCTATTATAAATGTTCAATTTTAAATGGGTTCTAGTGATGTAAATACTGTGGGATAACTCTACTTAGTAAGCCTAAAACAGTGGGTTACCATGGAGACCGAACACAGAAGGGAAGAGAAACATTGCTGCTCAAGATGACCACGGTGGCCCAAGTAGCTCACCTCTCAGGTGGTGGGGAGATTGCAGTGGTATACTTTATTTTATGTCAGTGCTTCTTGCATAAAAGTAAAGCCATTAGTTCTACACAAAGATGGATAGAGAAAGTACTTACAATGCGTTTTCAGTGTATTTTCACTATTAGTAAAAATAAAAGTAAAAGTAGTCATCCAAGAAGTTACTCAAGTAATAGCTAAGACGTATTTGGTAAAATTGCTTCTTTGGTAGGCTACTAACTAATTATCACAGCATCTGATTAGATATTTATAAAGAATATACATCTAAATCTACAAAACATTTGATAGTTTGTTGGTTTTATAAGGAATCCAACATTTAACTGCAAAATAAAGGATAGTTCTGTATTCTGTAAGACGGGTGGCAAACCCTAGTATAAACTTGACACCTGTTTTATAACATGCACCAGTTAAATCTCTCTTGCTAAAACAAATAGTCAGTGACAGGCAGTAGAAAAACAAACCAGGTTATACTCCTGTCAGTTGGGGAAAACTGAGACTTGCGCTCCCATTGGCTTATCAAAATTGCAACCAAATTGTCTTATCACTAATTGTTTTTTCCATTCCAGTTTCAAATGCAGCTGCACCATAGAGAATTGGGTTAGGTTCAGAATTTGCAGTAAACAACAGGAAAGCATGGTGGTGGTGTAATCTGAATGTTGTTTTGCACATTTTAGATCAGTTATTGCTGGTAATCAATTGCTACAGTCTTCTTTAGATTTGCTGAGCATCTCCATCCCCTTTTTAACCACAGTATATCCATCTTCCGTCTCTAAGGAAAACAAGATATACAGAATTATTATACAAAGCTTAAATTGTCTCAAACATTTTTTTTTACATGACAAAGAGTTAAATGCAGCCCGCTTCAAATAACCTCAACAGTCATAAATTCCTATTCTTATAGAGAACCGTTGAGATGTGGTATTTTCCTCAAACTTTAATTGACCTTTTCTATGAAAAAAACAACAACAAAAAAACAAAAAATCAGAGGCCTTGACTAACTTAGGTGCTCCACCGTAAAAACTCACGAACCTGTGAAACGAGTTTATCTTGCCAAATAGAGTTGTTCATCTCATTACAAAACCTGCTTGCTCCTTGATGAACCAGTTCATATTTAATGACATTTTCATGACCCATATCCTATTTTGCAAGATACTGGTTAGCGGCCCAATCTGCCTGATTGATAGATTAAGTTATTTTGCTTTTAAAACTTTGCAGCGGGGAGGAGCAAATAGGATTCTGGAATGCCATCAAATCTTGTGGGAGAGGATATTCTTGATGCGGTTGGCTTCAGTGCTTCAGGTTCCCACCAAGCACTGACAATTACTAATCTATGTGAGCCAGTGTTGCTTCATTGGTGTGGGTCTCTGTCAAGGATATACACAGATAGTTCTGTTTGATCTGGCTTGAGGGAGAGAAAATTATTGCTTAGAAAAATCCTTGGTAAAACGGTCTGCAGCTTGCTATTATCTCGTAAGAAGTGGTACATCATGTGTTGCACTCACTGTGCCTCTTATTTTACATTTCATACAAGAAAAGAGCTCAAGGTTGAAGTGATTTAGCTCTGCTTTAAAGAAGGACTGGGTTACACACCTGTAACTAATGGAGGAAGTAAGAAAGGGAGGCTTACAATTTGAATGCTTTCATCTTTCTGCACCTCTTTCCTTGTACTCTATTGTGCGCCTTAAGTTTCTTTCCTAAGACTACATGTTTTAACTTCCCCTTATGTCTTCAATCTCAGTGTCACCCACACAAACAGACAGTAAGTAAGGCTTTGTGTGAAAGATCAGGGCAATTGACTGCAAACAGTTGGTGAATTTAAAATGCTCTTGTGGATTCATAGGGATGTGGGCAAATTAGAAAGACAGAAAGAACAATGGAGCTGTATAGGAGAGCATAGAGAGACGGTGTATGTTTTTCCTGCCTCGCTATAGGTTTGCATGTCAATAACAAAAAAGAAAGGCCTCCTTCCATGTTTGCACAGCGAGTGCTTTCCAGGGGTGCACTCTGTGCATGTACTGTTTGTGTATAGTCTGCGTATGCCTTTGAGTGATTAAAGAATGCAGTCTCCTGTGTAGGAGGCAGTCCCTGTTTGTGTAGCGAGTAAGTTGCTGCACTTCACGCCTGTCTAAGATCTAGATGTTTTCCACTTGCTATGGGTCTTTTGATTTGCTCCTCCCTTCCTTTGATATAGTTTTATAATCAGCAAGATGAAGGTTTGGAGTAAGGGACAGTGTGACTGTGGGGGGTGGGAGCATTGGAGGGCTTCTCCTTTATCTTTTTTTTGTCTCCTTCTGTGCACTCTGATCTGACCTTGAAGGATGAGCATGGGGCACATCTTTCCCAAGGCAATAGTCCATTTTGAGAGGAGGAAGTAGACCTGTCACTGCTTCTCCAATTTATCAGCTTCCCGTTAAGATTTACAGCTGTGGCAAAGCTCACTCCTTTGCATGAGAATCCACAAGCTTCTACGAGGATACATGCATACACACAAACTCAATGCCCAAGTGCACACTTTCTCTGAGCAAATAGGAAACTCTTTTAGGAGAGATTTAACCCTGAATGCAACAACAGTATGGTGATGTCTAAAATCTCTGAGACCTATTGATTTAGACATATTATTCAAAGTTTATGGTTACCAGCTATATTGACTTTGGAATGCTTTATAATTGATCATGTTGTTTCAAAGGTAACATTGTTGGTTCCTGGCTACAAGTGATATTGCATCTGAATGATGCATTTATCAATTACATAAACATGATAATCCTTGCAGGATCGGACGTGGTAATTAATTGGATGAAAGGCTTGGCACATCCAGGGTATGTTTGCACTCTATAACAGAAAAAAACAGTGAGAATCCATACATACATGGAGAGAACATGCAAACTCTATTGCAAAATGCCTTGGAATTGAAGCCAGAACGTCTGCTCACATTCAGTTTATTATTAACTGTTTGAACACATCATGAACTTCATATGGGGACATGTACTAGGAAGCGCAACTAAGAGATTAAATCCATTAGAGCAAACCTTGCTTATTACGGGAGCAAGGTAGTGTGAGTGTTTCTGCATGTGTGGTAATGTTGAGACCTTTGGGCAATGACCTGCTGTGAAAAAGGGCAGCACACAAGTAACTCTGTGTAACTGAGTGCAGATGTGAAACCCAACAGATCCTTCCTTTCACAATGGTTCACTTGATATATATATATATATATATATATATATATATATATATATATATATATATATATATATATATAT
>JAVLVB010001296.1:1890167-1902791 GCA_032876305.1 Orestias chungarensis
CACACACACACACACACACACACACACACACACACACACACACACACACACACACACACACACACACACACACACACACACACACACACCTGAATAATAAAAATAGGGGACAAGGGCCCATCAGGTGTTTCCTGGTTATTTCTAGTTTTGTTGAACTATACTGAACTTCTGAACATTCAACTATAGAACCGTAGACATATCTATATAATAACATACCACATGTTTATTTTTAGCTCTTTCCAATGTTCCATTAGATCTCAATAATTTCTACTCTCCTGGAAATAAAAAGGGTCCCCAAATCATAATGCAACCACAACCCTGCATGAATTATATTTAAATATACATTATCATTGTTTGGTTCCTGCCCGACATGACTGACCCACACATTTTGCAAGCAGACAAAAACTTGCATTTTGGTCATATAGAAACCAATAAGTAGACAAAACGTGAATATTTTACTCGAGTTTGAATACATTCGCTTGGCAGTGTAAACTTTAACTCAAGCCTGGAGACTACTTTAGAAGAAAAAATCACATAAAGCAAGGTTTGTATTCCAAAGTTTCTGCTACAAAAAGCATGGGGTGATCAGTTCCTGTGTTCTGTATCAGGTTAGTACTGGAAGTTCATGTCAATGACAAATGCAGACGCCACAGTCCTGTGTCACAACAAAGTGTTGTGTAAGCTGAAAGGAACAAAGCAGAACCACATTCAAATGTGTGTGTGTCAGTCGGTGGACCTGAACAGAGAACAGGACGCCTTGGGAGAGATTGATTGGGTGTCAGGAGAAAAAGAGGAAGGAGTTTTATGAGCAGTATGTTTGAAGCTGTTTTTGACATTAGTATCTATAAAAAAAAATTTATTCCCCACAAAATTTTCATCTGCCCTGGTTGCACACATCAGGGTTTCACAGGAAAACCGTACAAGTACAAATTGAATAAGCACATTATATTATTCACAGTCTGCACATGCATATGGAAAGCTTTAGGTTTTTGGTAATGCTGTATGAATCCTTGTTTATGCAAATGTCTTGTTTAAAAGTGAACATATTTACAATGCCTTGTAAAAGGTTAACTTTCTTTAAAGTATTTCAGAGTTTGTCAGATTATATTTAGGAATATCAATTTGATCTTTAAAGTAGCTCCAGAATAATAAGTGTGGAGAGCTCCGTGGATGATGCTTTAACTGAAACCTGACTTGTCATACCTCTTGTCACTAAGTACAATGAATCGGAGACGGAAATGTGAGACACGATGCTCCTTAGAGCAGTATATACATCTTCTCTTTATTGAATATATGCATAATTCTCTGTCTGGTAATCTTAAAGAACAAAATTTCATTTTCACAGGTGGCAGTGGAACTGCACTTGATCATCGCGAACATAAGGACATCAATGGGCGTGTTTGCTGCTCATGAACTTGATCTGTATGTGCAGAATCCAGGGGTCGACCAGACAAAACCCTCTGGGATCAATAAGAGAGGTGACTGTGAACTTCAGTGTTTGACCTCACAAATTTACTTCTACATAAATGTTCCCATGTTCATAGAGCACATTTTAAAAGCATTGTTGACCTCTTTGTGTTGACTGATTTATTTTACCACCCTAAAGAACCTCATAAATGACAAGGATAGACCTTTAATGGCTGTAAGGATATATTCAACAATGAAACATTGCTTGATTGTTAACATTTTTCATAACAGATGTGACAGGGTATAATCCAGGCCTACCTTTTAATTATTGCTAGAGATGTATAAACAACTAATGTGGGCGGTTGATAAAGGCCTACCCTCCGCGCAAATATGATGGGTTCGAGAGAAAGGAAGATTTGTTAAATGCGAGGCTGTTCCTCTTCTAGTGCATCCTGTACTACCTGTTTTCTTTGCTTAGTTGGTTTAAAATGCCATTTATTAGTGAAACAGCCACATCAAGGGGATCCAAAAAAGTTTATTTTTTTAGGAACACAACTTAGGCATTGAGGAATTAAATGTAAACTTTTTGAAAGACCGCCTGGCAGACTTGTTAAACTACTTCTGAACATTTCTGTCCTGCCCTCCTAAACCACAGACTGGTGTAAGATTTCTGCTTTCCATCTGCTCCCCTGCATTTTTCTCCTCCTTTTTTCCCCGATTGTCTAAAGGTTGCATTGAATGAAAACTAACAAGCACTGAGAGAGCTCCTTGTACTGGAAAGCTTTGACACAAGAAAACTTGTAACTTTGTTAGAATAACCCAGTTAAACATTTGATTCCTGATCATGAGAAGCAAAGTTAAGATGCTAGATTTTCTCTGATGGTTATTAAATTAGGCTACATACAGTCTGTTTCTTCAAGTTTAGATGGCTATCAGATAATTTGTTTACAGTGCTGAGTAATAATACGTTTATTTGGAACCTATGTTTATAATTTTGTGACCTCTGATCGTTTTTATACTTTTTGTCATGGGTGGAACTCAAATAGATGAGTCACTCTAAAATAGACCGATTTCTCTCCCGAGGGTAGAATTACAAATAAATGTTGGTACTATAGCATCTATTCTTCAAAAGCATGGACAGATTGTGTACCAGTGGGAGAAATTCAAGGCCATTGTTCCCTTTCTCTGGAAAAGTCAGGGGACAAAAGTGAGCATTAGTTGGCAAGGTAACAAAGGAGTGCAGATAAGCTTCTAAGAACACAGCTGGCCGTCCATTTGATTTTGGACAAGTTAGTATGCTTCTGAATGTATTTTTGGATAGGTAAAATCACAATAAACGTTTATTTTAATAAAAAATACAATACACATGATTCGTAAAAGAGGAAAATGTCATGATCCATGTTTTGTTGTTGTAGTTTTTGATTTTGGGTTATTTATTCCTTGTTGTATTTAGTTATCGTTCTCATTATTATTATCATGTCTAGTACTTTCTGTTGCCATTATTATTATCATTTATTGTTGTTTGTGTTACCATTCCATTTTCCTCCCTTGGTTCTGCAACTCCCTCCTGCTCTCTCTCTCTCTCTCTCTCTCTCTCTCTCTCTCTCTCTCTCTCTCTCTCTCTCCCAGCTTCCCACCTGGTAACTAGCCCAGCTGCATCTGATTCACTAATTTGGTCATTTCACTCATTTCACTCTCCACTCACCCTCTATATAAGCTTCTCTCTTTTTCTTACTCCCCACTGGTTTATTGCCTTCCCTGTGTCTCCTGTTCCTACCTCTGTTCCTCCGTGCCTCCAGTTCTCCCAGTAAGTGTTCCCTCCCCTCTGCTTACTGTGTTCCTCCATGCTGATCTCGCTCTCCCATGTCCTCCAGTAGATCGATTTGGTTTTCAGTGCATCCGCTATTTCCTACGTTTGTTTCTTCATTCCTCCGTGTCGGTCTTGTTTTGTATCAGTTCTTTGTCTTTGTCATTTTTCATTCTCCGCAATAAATACTTATTCTTCATTCTGTTTCCTAACAGAACTGCTTTCTGGCAATCAAAAAAATTTCAGTCTGCAATTGTTCTGCCCATATTATAAGTTTGGGTTATATCTTACAAATTTCAACCCCTTACACATTACGACATATCCGGTTTTCTTTTGATGTAGTGTAGGGAGATTATGTCTCGATAAAATATATTATGTAGATTAATTACGCACAAATGGATGTTTGAAAAAACTGTATATCAGTTAACTATGAGATTTTCCACATACAGCCAATGATTAACATCCATTGAAAGGATGATATTAAAATTAGATCATATAAAAGAAATACAGAAATGTGGGCTGAATGAAGTATACTTCATACCGGGTTAACAATCTGACAAACAAGCCTCATCTAAAAACATATTCTACTATAAATTATTTAAATGTAGAATTCCAATCTCACACAGCTCTCACCAAGCCCCCTGTGTGAGCTGATTAAGACTCACACATCTCCTAATGTTAACCTGTTTAAAGTCACATTCTGATTTATTTGCATAATCATTATCTGCCCACCTGATGCTTTTTAAACACGTGTTTCCAGATGGTCAGTTTATCCTTTAGTATAGAATGAAAAGACAGCAATGTCCTTTCGATTGGTATAATTATGTTTACACATTTATGTGATCCGAGATAAAACTTACCTAGGCAAAGTTCTTAGTCCATTGTAAGAGGAAGAATTTAAATCACTAGATTGGCTATACAAGTGCTGCTAGATAAACTAAGATTGGTGAGTTCTTATCACTATGATTAAAGCGTTATGAAAGCCAAGTTTGAATATGACAGTGTGTATTTGTCCATGTAGATGAAAAGACAATATAAAAATAGGGCAATGTTTACCGCATGTCCAAAGGGTTATCTATGATGAAGGAAGTGCGTGTGTAATGAAGGAAGCCTTACTGAAAGATAGACTAGCCACACCTTGTACTGTCTTGTCCTGTTGGATCCTGTCTCTCTGAATCAGCCTTACTGTGGCTGTCTCTGTATCAATAGGAGCAACAGCTTCATTTATCTGACTTTTAAAAATGGTTTGTGCATTAATAGGAAAGATCCACCCACCCACTTGGATTCCACCTGACTAAGGTAAAACCGTTTCCAGGGATCATTCCAATTATTAAGGAAAGAATCAACCCAAAGAAATTTGCATCAACATTTAACAGCAACCTTCCCCTAAAACAAATTATTGTTCAACTTCTGGGAATAGCAATTTTAATCCAGCATTTAGGATTCCTACCAATGAGTCTCTTAACTTTCTGTAAGGGAATTGTGCCCCACTCTCTTTTTTGGAATAGGCCACTTCAGATCTTTTATTTTTACTGTGGTAGCTCTTCAGAGGTAAACTTACTGGTCTGCTTCAGAATATTGTCCAGCCACAGAACCCAAATGTGCTTAAGCTTTTAAGGTCAAAAACTGAGAGTAGATTTCATGGTTGCATAAATTACTAGCATCCAACACACTCAACCACCATATTTGACTGTAGAAAAAAGTTCTGTATGTGAAACGCCATTATTTTAATAATGGAGGTATAACACCTTCCAAAAGGTTTACAGCTTATCTTGTCAGTCGGAACACAAATATCAAAGATCATCAAGATGTGTTTTTACTATGATTAGATGAGCGTCTGTGCTGGTTTTGCTTAACAATTTTTGGTATTTGGACTTGAACAGAAATGTACTTTTTTAAAACCAAATTTCCTATTATTGTTAAAGTAGTACAATGATGTCTGAGTGGGTTTGGTTGGCTGACCACACCTGGTAAGGTCCAATATTGCTACATTTTTGCCTTATGTGTAAAATATTTCTTAATGAGGTGTACTTCAACACCAAAGCCTAAGAAAGAGCTTCAGGAGCCTTGCCCAGCCAGTAAACTTAAACAGATTGGCTGTCATCTTATCTTGAATTACTTTATTAGATCATGTGTGCTTTTTGAGACTGCATTAAACAGACTTACATGTAGTCACTAAAAACAATTTGGTGAATCACAGGTAATGATTCATGGTCAAGTTCATTTTAGGTACCTTTTGCCTTAATAAATGACTGTCGTCGATTAAAAACTGCTTCTTAAGTTTGATCAGGCGCTTTTTTTTATATTAAAATTCAGTTGATGATCTAAAACATTTCTGGAGTGACTAAAATAAATAAATAAAAAAAAGCAGAAAAAATATACTTTTGGGGTAAAACCATTTTTAAATAAATGTAAAGACATGTGTGCTGAAACAATGCTCTACGTGTAAAAAAAACCACAACAAAAAGACGTAAAGCAAGGTGCGTTAGGCAGTTGTTATGCGAAAAGCTCCTACTAGCAGAAAAAAAAACATGCGCCAAGTCTCATCTGTTCAGCTTATATCATAGCATATCATATGCTCCTTGATTTAATGCATAAACTAAACAGAAAGTCAGGAAGACTGGTCATTCGTCTGCACGCTGTGGGATGGCCTAGACAAAAGACCCCTCTTGGCCAGACAATACTCCTGGCAGGTTATTTCTGGTGCTGTGGCGAAGAAGGAGGATGAAAGAGTGGTCACAAAGGAAAGAATGTGGTTCCTGTTTTGGTCTCAGGGAGTCATTGGCAAGTCGACGTAGGGGTGGGGTGTCTGCGTTTCACATTTGGTGGCCCCTGGGGGGTGCATGAGTCAAGGTCTGTTGAAGAGGAGGGGTGACTGAAGGAGAAAAATTGTTGTTTATGGTCTGAAGTTGGAGGGGTCAGAGGTGTAGGTTATGCTGTGAGAGCATGGGGATACAATGGACGCCACCTCTGTTTAACCCCAAAAAACTGAATGTTATCAAGAATAGATCCTGGTTTCAAATACTCATAGTTCCCTTTGGGGTTATCTAGGCGTCTCAGAGCAAAGACAAATGCTGACAGAGTTGCACATTACAAGTTAATCCCCGAGGGTACATCTGAGGAATCTGAATCCAAAAGACAAGTATGTGTGTGGGAGATGTTGCGTGTCACTTTGAAAGCTTACTGTGACAACTGTGTTTTGTGACAGCAGAGCTAACAATTCTAAGGCCTTGTTAGTGGTATAATATAGATGATTTTGCGACTTGTTTCGTTGCAGTTTGTTTTCACATGCTCCATCTTTGTCAGACTCCCATAACTGCCGTCAGAAGGCATTGCCAGGAAATCAAGTTTTGCCACTTTCTATCTGTCCATCTGTCTGTGTTTATAGCTGCAGGGCTGTCACAACACTGCACTCCCTTTCAACTTTTTTGTTTTATTATAAGGAACTCCCAATCATAACGAACATAAATCATGATTATCTAAGTCATGGTCGCAGTTCGTGTTTTCCTCAACAGGAACAGACAAACTCATGTCCTGTAAAAAGACACAAATAATCTCTGTATGTCCTACAGCGCCACTCAAAAGTTAAAAAAATGTATGAAATAAACACAGAATTACGTATGGTTTGATTTTTTCATTTACAAATAAAACAGAAAAGCTTTGATATACTGGTCCCACTGACTCAATACTTTGTAGAACTACCTTTCAGTGCAATTCCTGCTGTAATTCATTTGGGTTCTTCGCATTTAGAGACTGAAATGTTTTTATACTGTATGGACAATAGTCCGAGGAATGGAGAGAGACAGATTTGGGTCTGAACTTTGACCACCTCGGTCAAATACATAAGTATTTTGGATTTTGTGTGTACATTAAATTGTTCCGTTTTGATCTAATCTGAGTACATCTTTCCTGGGTTTTGTCATCCTGTTGATATACTCTCTCAACAGAGCTCTGTATCGCTTCCAGTACTACTGTGGGGCTCATGGTTGCTCCTCTAATCCACACTCTTCTTACTTCGCCAATGAGTTTAGGTCAATTCTCATCTCCTGCAAACTTTATAGTTGCTCCCAACCCTCTACCATTTCAGACTATGGCTAAAAGCTCTTTGAAATCACAAAAGCTTTGTAAAAAGTTATAAAGTCTATGTTACATATTTATTTTTCATGGATACCCCATTCACCGTAGGGTGAATGGGGTATCCAGACATTTTATTCAAGTAAGAGTAGTGCTATTATATTATAAGAATATTTAAAATAAATGTATGCTCAAGTAAATTTATGTATGCTCAAATAAATTTAACTGAGCATTATTGAGCCAGGAACCTGTGGACACTCTTTTAATAATATATTAGAAAAAATAAATTCTGAATTTTAATCTTATTTGTTGAAAAAAAATTAAACAGTTCAACCAGTGGTAGATAGACCAGTTAACCAAACAGTCATATTTTTGACTGTGTGAAGAAGCCATAATACTGAACGATAACACACATGTGCACAAGGAGAATATTATGTCTTTGTACAAGCTCACTACGGTCTAAACCTATCTAGCTGCAAAGCAACAGTGGCAGAACCTTCCCACTCTGCAGCCTGGCACCAAAGTTGAAGAAAAAACTGAAATTTAACCAATTTTTCCTCTTTTCCTTCAGAAGAGCAGGAAAAATGAGATAATAAGACGATATCAAACAAAAGGTTTCAAAAGGTTGTAATGAGTGCCTTTGTAAACACAAATAAGAGTAACCTTAATTGTTTTTATTTGCTTTGTCATTTTAACTCATATCTAGTTTTACAAAACCATTAAAGTTAATACGTTTTTGCTCTTGGAAAGTATTAAACATGAGTTAAGCAACTACAGACAGAAATCATTTATAAACTTTTAAATCATGCATGAGTGAAATGTGAATGCAGTGCTTAAAACCTACATTTCCGACTGGATAAGTGTGTGAGACTAGAGTTCTTCTTTTTTGTTAACAAGCACTAATATTTTGAAATTTGTAAGATACAATCAGAGTGACATTTGTTAGTATAACTGTTAACTCTTAAAAAAAGATTTCTCAGGATTTTGCTAAATATGTTTTCCTACATGGTAACAAGACATTTAAGAATGATATATGATATAAAGATTCAAGCTTTTACTTCCATATTAAAATCCTATCCACATAGAAGGTAAATTGGACTAGTTAACATTTTCTCAGTTTTGTCACTCTTGAATTTTCGGATCATAAAACATGATTTAATGTCAGATAAAGGTAGCCAGGGTAGAAAAAAATAAAATAAAAACTGTTTACTCTTTAAGTTAGGAAAATATCACTTGAAGTTTTGCTTCTTCAGAAACAATCCTTTTATGACAGCAAACCTATCACTGGCATAGTCCAAGTCTAAAATTAGTTTTGACAGAGATGTTGTGGCATGACTTCAAATATGTTCACAAAGTCTCCAACGTTGCTAACTGCAAAGAAGCGTGGACACAGTCCGGTCTATGGGGATGTAGAATGACTTGTTAACACATATGCAGTTATTAATACTGAGGGTAAAACAACCTGGTGTTGGGTTTAGATGTGAAATACTTTATTACATAGGGGCAAGTTGTTACAAACACCTGTTTTTATTTCTCTTAAAACTACACATCTACTTTGTAGATGCTATAACCGAACCAACAAGCCTACTTCTGATTATTTAGCTCACTGACCGAGGTGCAGCTGCCATGGACATGCAGCCAAAAAGTCCCTGTGGCTTTTAACCTGAACTCAGACTTTGTGGCTACAGATAGATGACGCAGTTGGAGTAGATCTCACTGTGTCTCTGTGTGTGTGGGTGCAACAATAAAGCAGTTAACCTGCCTACATCATCCAACAGACATGACCCAGAATGACACAACTAATGTTTAACAAACACAGATGAAGGGTATGCATATGTGCATATATACAATAGTGTTTATAACCTCTCTCTAACCTTACTCATCTTTTCATAGCTTTTGTTAAGGCCACTAATCATTTCACTGACTGTTGCACAACACATTCATGCTCTCCAAGGAACAGGTTGTGCTGCCAGCAGTATTCACAGCTATGAAGACCGGCACTGAAACAGACACCCACACCCACCAAACTTCACGTGGGACACCAGCGTTTTTTGCAGATAGCTTTTACTAAATTAATTCCAGAACTAAACACAGACAAATGTGGTTATTAATGCATTCTCCCCTATACTGAAGTTTTAGAAAAAAGGCCTCCTCTCTGATACAATTTAAATCTTGGCTAAAAAAATGCATATTACAGCTGAGAAGATGTTATTTGATCTTAGTTTTTATTTCAATTAGTCAGTGTCTAAAATTTGTTCCTAATTTTCCTTTTTAATGTCTTTCTCCTTATGTTATGGCCTTAAATTTTAACTTTTTTAATCTTTATTCAAAGAGCTCCGAAATATCTTGTACATGAAATGTGCTAAACTATGAATTTGCCTTGACGTGCATAAATCCACATTTTCATCATTACACGTAAAGCTCCACTAGAGGGTGCCATTTCACTTTTGAAAGTCTATATACAAGTGCAATGGCAGAGTTGACTTTTGCTGACTCTAACCTGTGTGTTTTTTTAGTATGCATGTTTTAATCAGCAGTTTTAAAAGGTAAACTTTAACAGTGATTTGAAAAGTAATTTAGATGGGTACAGAGGAGCATAAAATACATTTTATCTGCCTTAACTGATGGCAATAGAGTTGCCGGATTTTACAAGTAAACTCTCACATGTTTTCAATAAAAGTCTGAAAAAAGTGCTATGCATTTGTCTTTAAGTTTCCTTGTTAGATGAGACCAAAATTACACTGTAGTATATTTTCAAAACTAATTACGAACACAAATTAACAATGTTGTCTCGATGGCAGCATCATACAGCAGGCATTATTTTCTTTAGTAGGTGTGGATAGCTTGACAGAGTTGCTAAGAATATGGATGGAGCTAAAAGCAGTGAAGTAACAAAAACATTGCAAGTTTCAGATTTTTCCAATTATTTAACATTACTCTACTAAGTTAGACTATCTAATCAGTCAAAAACGCAGTAAGGTCACATAGCTCCATCTCCTGTCTGTAATTAGTTCCTCACTCTGTTATATGAGAACTGCTTGCTGGATCTATCAGGTTTTCAATTACAATATTTCCATGGTAAAACCATAGGTTAAACAAGTCACACAATTTCATATTTAGTTTACAAAGATCTTTGTATTTAGGGGTATTTAGATATCAAAAAATAAAGGTATATATGCATTTGCTTGGGAATGACCTTTGGAACAGTGACTTTTTAACCCCCAAAAATTTTCATCTTTGTAAGGGTTTTATTTTTGTTATCAGGTTTTTTCATAAACTGTCTGTGAACTTTCAACAATGTCAAGCATATGAGCTATCCATGCATTGCAGGGGCTTACACAAACATGAATGTTACAAACAAATAGACTGATCTTGTCTTGACCCGTGGAAGAAGGAAATAAAATGTTGCTATACCATTGTCGGGGCGACTCACACAACATCTGTTAGGTGTTGTGAAGTGGACCAGCTGTCTACACGATAAACGATTTAACTGTAATATGAATGGATAAATAAGCACATAATATTTTTAAAAACTATCTACTGCTTGTCTGAGGTCTGAATCAACCAGCTCACTTTTGAAGTGCAACAAAGTCCAAAGGTAAATTATTTCTATAACTGAAACTGAAACTGAAAGGCTAAAATACCTTTCCTTATGACTGAATTGTACAATATTGGGCAAGATGGCAGTAAGTGGAGCACTGTGGAGGGCCAAGGAAGAGAGATTAACTTTAGATGTCATTTTTAGATGGCATTTTTGACCAGATTCCAGTATGGTGTTCGTAGGTGTTATCCTCGATTCCTATATGACTTCCAGGATATGTTTTTGGAGCCGTTGAAGAGGGGCAAAACCTAGGAATTGGCCTTAAAATCTA
The DNA here is from genome assembly GCA_032876305.1 of Orestias chungarensis. Lineage (NCBI taxonomy): Eukaryota > Metazoa > Chordata > Actinopteri > Cyprinodontiformes > Cyprinodontidae > Orestias > Orestias chungarensis. The sequence continues at coordinate 1,901,328 of JAVLVB010001296.1, forward strand.
TCTATCTATCTATCTATCTATATATATATATATATATATATATATATATATATATATATATATATATATATATATATTTTTTTTGTATTAAGTTTTCTTACATTGTGTCCTTGACTTTGCAGCATTTCCTTATACTGAGGATACATGTAGCGAGAGTGGAAAGGAAAGGACCTCCCCTTGGTCTGGAAGAACCATCTAGTAACTTCAACATCAGTGTAAAAAAGTATTTTAAAATTGATATTTTACCTAACATGTGTCCATAATTCAATAATAATGATCATCTGTCATCGTCCTGTTGTTTGATTTTAATTTTAACCCATCAACTAAAGTGAGTTTGGAAGGAAAATTGAGTTACTTCCCTTGGGAATGCTTTTTGTGTCCCAGAGGTCTTATCAGTTGCCCTTCCTGTCCCTTATACTGCCCCGTTTGCCGCTGCCTGTCAACCAGCCAGATAGATCGAGGTCTAATAGAGAGACCTGGGCTGTTAAGTGATTGAGCTGTAAATATGAAGTGACCTGGAGGGAGACTCTCATCATGTGCAAACTCATTCAAAACTCTTTGTCCCCTTTCTTGACATCTGAGAGCGTCTGAATCATGTCTATCAACCAATTGGGGACGATGCATTTCTAAATATTGGGGAGGACAGTGAATCACACAGCCTGGTGTATGCTTACATATATGTGAGAGTGAGTACAACATATTTGAGAGGGTGTTCAAGCATTAAACAGCAATTCTGAGATGATCTTCATATCAACTGAACAGGAAGAAGTGGTTGTGTCGGGTAAAATTTATGGAAATGGTCATAAAAAGGTGAAGACTGCAGAAATGGAGTATGTCAATAAAAATCTCAATCTACTGCAGTTTACTGAGCACATGAGAGGGAAGGCTGTTAGGCAGCACAGATCTCATTTTCTCAACAAAGCCCCTTTGATTCAACAACACTAAAGGTTTCATAAATCATTATACAAGGCAGAATAATCAAGATTGTGTTTATTTTTGGGCACTACTACAATAAATCGCTAGCTAAAAGCAGTATTACCTTTGTATTATAAAAAACGTAACTTCTTATTGTTTGAAATATAAGAAATATGTTTTTTAAGAGCATTATGAGATCCTTAAGTTGCCCTCTTTTTAAACCCCATTAATTTGAATCTCTCTTAAAATTTTAAATAATTAGAAACAATTATTAATTTGTCCTAAAGCTGGATTTATCACATAAAGTAATGAATGAGGTTTTAACTGAGCATCTTCACATTATTTCCAGAGTGCACCAGAGTCGGCCCATTGATGGCTGGATGCTCCTGGGCAGTTGTGACTGGAAACATGAGAAGATGGGGTGGATTGGCTTCATGACAGCCACCATTGGGCAAAACAGTGGGCCTTAGCTGTGTTTATAGCGAAGAAGGACATTGTGTGCTAAAGTAAAACAATTGGATTAAGTCACCACAATCATCAGGTTATGCA
>JAVLVB010001296.1:1912381-1935270 GCA_032876305.1 Orestias chungarensis
ATATATATATATATATATATATATATATATATATATATATATATATATATATATATATATATATATATATATATATATATATATATATATATATATATATATATAAATAAATATAGGTATGATTTCAAAGTTGACAAAGGACAAAATATGGTTAGTATATAAATAAAAACAACCTCTGCAGTCTGAAGTCTTTTGGAGTTTTTGTTATTTTACTGCTTTTAGCTCCGACCATCTTCAAGCTATTAACGCATAAAGAAAATAATGTCCCCATTATACCATCACAAAATCTTTATTATTTGTGCATAACTAGTTTTGAATATAAAGAACAATGTAATCTTGGTCTCATCTGACCAGGAATCCAGAAGACAAATGCATGCCGCAGTTTTTGAATTTTTTGCCAAATATTTCAAAAACATAGTCAATATGCATGAAATTGTGTTTCAAGGCTTAAGGGCCGTATGACATATTTGAGCAAAACAGTGATTTCCTAACACACACCATAGTCTATGAATAAACTAGAAAAGTGATTTGAATTAAAATAAACAATCATGTTTTTTTAAGTGTTTTAAAATGAACAAAAAACTGCGGTGACAGGAGTTTATTATTCTTCTTAAAAAGTCCCCGTTTGGATGGTTGCATCATTCTGTTTTATAGTTTATAGCATATTATACAAGCGGGTTTCATATACTTTAGTGTGGTTAGTGCATTAGCCAACTCCTTTTGTAAAATAGAAAGGCATTTTAAAATAAATAATATAGTTAATTACGTATTAAAATGCTTTCTGTTTGCAGTCAAGACTATATAACAACCACAGAAAAACAATATAAATGCGCATGGAATATGACTTCCTTTTAAAGTTATAGACAAAACTAATTTACATAAATATTTAACAGTTTTTCATCCTACTGGTAATTTTTTTAACATGTTTTTATACCTCAGTTAAATCTTAAATGTTCTTCACTCTAACGCATTAGTGTCAAAGCTGCAAAGACAGGATAATTTCTACTGAATCAGGAGCCATCTGCGCCCAATTTCCATGCAGATCGTCAATTATTGAGCTTAATGGTATGGGTGATTATCATTGGACGCTTTGAGACCATTAGGTGCTGGTGTGAAACACTAATAGTCTTTGCGTCACGTGTCTGGTTGAGAGGATTGCAGGTAGGGGGGGCTCGGACGCTTTAAAGTCCATTCATCCGCGCTCCCAGACAGGCTGACAGCAGCAGAGGGGAGAGATGTCTGCATTCTGAGGGGAAAACAGCTCCAGAAAGGGAAAACAAACTGATCCGTGTGAAGTTTGAGCAGCAGAGGCTCCTTTTCCACGCGCGTAATTACGCACGGCGACATCGCTTCATCTTGCCTTTCCAGGTCAATCATAGGACGATGAAACCCGAGGACCGATGATGATCATGATGATGTCTAGCCATAAGATTTCCTTTTCCATAGCTGATATATTGGATCCCAACAAATTCACAAGCAAAGGAGCGAACGAACTTCCCGTCGCAAAGGAGAAGTTGACTGCTGTGGGAACAAGTTTGGAGTGGGAAAGCGCGGCGGCGGGAGAGCGCAGAGATGAGCGCCCGGATGCCGGTATAGAAAACTCTACACTTTCTCCTCTTATGTGTTTACCCGAAAAACTTTTTTTTAATATTAATTATATTGATATTAATTAGTGAAACAATTCTTTTGATTCTAGAAAGAATAAAAACAAGTATAGTGAACCACTCAACCTGAATGCAGGAAAGTGATTTGCAGTCATCTCTGGATGACCTTCCTTTAATTTCCAAAGCTGCGTTTCCTTTTGGGGGACACACACAAAGGCTTGCTCCCAGAGCCCTAGCTGTGATTGGCACCGGGACAGGCAGGCCAGATAATTGTTTAAATCGTCCCATTGTGGATGCCTCTGCGCGCTTTGATCGATATCCCATTACTGCTTCCTGCATATCTCCCTCCAGCACCTTGCAGGTAACAAACCTCAAGCCCCATCCATGTCTGATCCTAAATATCGTTCGATTAAAACTTCCTTTTAAATAGATGACATTTATCGATCCCCGCAGCAAATATGAAACTCCATTAGCACGTCACGGCTGCGGTGCTGAAGCTGGATTTAGACGGGATTTCTTTTCCGCAACATGACATTTGAAGCGGCACGGTTTATAAATTATATAGGGATTAGTGAACCAAGTCTTCCTTCCTTCCTGTATACTGCTTTCCACTCCACTAACCTCTGACCCCCAAATCAAATAATTCTCAGATTAAAAAACAAACAAACAAACAAAAAAAAGAAAAACATTTTTTCTATCATAAATAAAAGATTTGAGGACATTTCTCAGGATAATGAACAAGAGCTGTCATTCAGCACTGCAGATCTGGGAAAGAAGCCATAGTATATTTTTGGTGCCTAATAAAAAAAACCAGTTACCTGAATTAAAATTGTTGTTTAATTCAATTCAATGAAAGGCAAAATTAAAAAGACTGTTTATATTGACAATCCCCTAAAATAACATAATAATTTGAAATGCGTATTAAAACAAAGCAGATTATCTGATGCTGACAAGTCATTTTAACAACAACAAAAATATAAAATCTACTAAATGGAACCTATGTAAACCAGGAAGCCTCAGATCTATAAGACACTATGATCCTAACAACATTTTTAATGACACCAGTGAAAACTTTCTGTAGGTTCCTTCAAGACGTTTCCTTTAATTCAAAGGTCAATCTGATTCACTTGAAGTGTTATTAACTAAATCTTTCAAAATGAACGACTGGTATAGAGTTTGTCAAGTGAAAATTAGCTGTTGAGACAAACCTGCCAAACGATTTTTTGGGGTTGTTATTGAAACAATATGAAATTTTATTAAGATTCAAACCAGTATCCGTTTTATCTACCATGAATTAACAGGAAGCTATTCATTATTCACATTACTTATATGCAGAACATGCAAAGCTGCAAGTGTCTCGTTTTCAAGTTTTGATTTTTTTCTTTTGCTCTGCCTTCTTGATGCGCTTTGTGATGCACTTTTTTTTAACTGTGAAAACTGCTTTATGAACAGAACATGCAAACTTATTTGACTATATTCAAAAGTGACGCATTATGTATGTCTCTTTTGCTCAGGCTGGTGTGGGGTGACCTTTGTCTCCATGGTTCAGCCTTGGTACCACTGCAGAACTGAATCTCTTTTTTTCTTTATAGAAGAGGAGACTGTAGATGAAGACGTCAGCCATCCAGCGGTTCTTCCCGATCCCATTCTTGCATGCTCCTTAAGCGAACATGAGGACGCAGGCAAGAAACCCGTGGACATCCCACAGGACCCATTATCCCACAAGCGAAGACGTGTGGACCAGGCGTGTGCCAAACCCAGACGCGCCAGAACAGCGTTCACATACGAACAGCTTGTAGCTTTGGAGAACAAGTTCCGCGCTACTCGGTACCTGTCTGTGTGTGAGAGACTAAACCTGGCTCTGTCCCTGAGTCTGACAGAAACACAGGTGAAAATCTGGTTCCAGAACAGGAGGACCAAGTGGAAAAAGCAAAACCCCGGGGCGGACAGCACCTTACAGACAGCCTCCAGCTCCCTGGTCAGTGTCAGTCCGAACCCTCCTTCCTGTGGCTCGAGCTCTGCCGCATTCCACCAAACTTTCTCCAATTTCAGCTCTGGTGGTGTGATTTTCCACGCAGCTGGAGGCGTTTCCCTTTCAGCCACTGGGAGGCTTCTACATCCTTTTGTGCCAAGTGGATATGTTCAATCAACTTATTTTAATTGACATAAAAATAAATCAAGACCAATTCTCTGACTTTCAGCCCAGTCATTTTTTAATTATTTTTGGCAAACATATTTTCACTACTAAGAATATTAGTTATCCATGTTATATCTACCTTTAAATATTTTATTAAGGTTCAGGTAGGTGACTCGTACATGTATCTCAACAGTTGTAAAGTGTGTTAATCAAATATTAAATGTGGCCCAGAATCATGATGGTGTAGGTGAGTTGGAGTATTAATCAAAACTTCCTGTCTGTATTTGGTGACAGATCCTCTTGCTGTATTTTATTGCTCAACCTGTAAATATGTCTGCATTATTTTTCCCACTGACACATTGCACCTTCCAAAGCTAAATGTCATAAATATGACTTTCATAGGACAGTAAAAACAAAACAAAACATGTTTGTGTGTGTCATGTATTCGCTTAATACAGTGTAATTAACATTTCAGGAACAAGCTGCGCTGCAAAGATCTTGAGAACATTAGGTATTGTATGTGACATTGGATAATATGTTCAGTTACTTTAAACAATAATGATTATCGTGGGGTATGGACTGCTTGGAGGATTATGTAAAGTAAGTTATTCTGCATCCAGAAGACAAACGTTTTCTAAAACAGTACAGTTACAAACAGTCAAAAAAAAAAAAGAGCAACATGTTAAAGACAGTTTCAGACTTAGATGTGTGCTTTAACTAATTTTTGATCAAATTAGAAAAGAAAAACAGAACCCACAACTTTCTACACATGACAAAAAATACATAAATAAAATTTTCAAAGTTATTGTGATGCTGTAGCTGTTGCAAACCTTGTTTTTAAGTGATAAAATGTGACAAAACATACAAAATGCAGCATTTTCTCCTGAAGTAGTTTATTTCACTTCTATAACAAACCACAAAGTGTCGCTGTTTCTTTTCCTATTCCTTTAATACTCAACGACAAACAACTCTGTTATTTATAATGTATGAATTGTTCAACTAATTTTGAAGGACTGGTCTATAATCTTTATGATTCATTCATAAATTGATGCACTTTGGAAGTCTTTTTGTCTTTTTTAAACACTGCAGATGTGTTTTTAAATGCTTGTTTTGTACAACACTTTTTACACTGACGAGTACAGTTATACCTTTTCACATTTTCTTCCCAATATAAGCAGGACATAGTTATAGATGAGTAAGGTTTAAAAAAATTAAGAAACAAAGATAATAACCTGTAATTGTTAACAGCTCATTTGCAATTTTATTTAGTTCCATCTTTCTATCTACTATTGTCTATTGTCTCCTTTCTGATGAAGACTGTTTGCTTCCTCTGTGCTTGTCTAAATGACATTTAGACATGTTTTATGAATTTGGTGCTATATAAATAAGAGGCAATCAACTGGGTTGACCCAATTATATTAAATACTAAGGGACATCTGAAAAAAAGATTGTTGCAGTGGGTTTTTACTCAGAGATAAAGGGGATTTTTTTGTAAATAAATAAATACATTGAAGTTTGTAATGGTAACATCTGTTAAGAAGTTTAGGGTGATAGGAATCTTTCTGTAAGAATCTGTATTACTAAATTCATGTATGCTTGGCTAATCCAACATTCTGGCCAATAATCCAACAGAGCAAGACTTGCAACAAGAAGTCAATGTCATTCTGTGTTGCCCATCAACAGAGGACCAAATGATTTCACAGCATCATTAGTTGACATTTTCGCAGTGTGTTGCACCTTCAAATTTTTGACTCTTTGAGCCAGAAAGGGCCTTATCTTTACATCTACAGAAGGTGAGCAACATGCCGATGGAGGAGCTGTTTCAAAAAAAAAGAAGAAAGTCTGCTGATATCAATCTGATTATTAGGTGGTTGTCAAATATCATTAAACTGCATGGGATTTTCTCACTTCTGTCAAACCTGAACCATTCTTCCTGTTACTGAAGGGCTGTTTTCTTTTTTCATTTTGTTCTAACTTCCGAACTATTTACCTTTTTAGTACCTATTCTTAGCTTTAGCTTGCTATTGTTTCTAAATCTCATTATCTTCGCTAGCAAAGCAATAAATATATATTGTCCCTCTGATATGTTTTCTGTTTGTCCACTGGTGCAAGTAATGTATCTCTCTGCTCTGTCATTCAGGGATACGTTTCACTTCTATAATGTAAAACATGTAGAACATGTTTTTGACAACCTGATCAATATTCTGTGAAATCCAAAACCCTTGGCAAACTTTGGCTTTAGCAGCTCTAACATGAACATCTGCTAAATAATTTTACAACAGCTCTGAGAGGGTCGTATGGTCATGGAATAGAGAGTGTTTGTTTAAAATTCAGGTTTCAGTGACTCTGCAGAGAAAAGATTTCTACTAGATCTGTGATTCATATGTATGTGGACATCTATTTGCTACATAGCAGGGACCATTTTTTAACAAATACTATCCTTGGGTGGACTGAGTGCTCCTTATGGGGACGTAAGCCTGGTCTTCACAAGGACAAATTCTGTTTTTGGGTTAAGGGTTGGTAAAATGACTATGGTGTGAATTGTGTTAGGATTACGTTTAGGGTAAGGCATGTATCGGTGATGGTTAGGTTCAGGGTTAGGCTGGAGAAATTTATGACAAATGAATAGACCTCAATGGAAAGTCCCCACGAGGAAAGAGAAACATAGCATGTGTGTATCTGAGTGGTCAGTGTTACTGGAGGAAAGTTCCATCCACAGCCCCATGTTTTCAGTACTTATCTGAGTTGCAGGCTTGAATAAATAAAAAGGAGCAGAGGATTTCCTGGTATGCAAGGATCTTCAATTGTGGTGGTCCACAGGGACTGGCTTTTCTCCACAGAGTATCCCAGATAACAAAGTCAATGGAAAGTTGTACGGGAGGAACAGCAGAATTGTTATAAAATGAAAAACAGATGATGGTTTAAAGCAGCTTTATAATACAAGGAACACAATTTAGAATGAATATGTTTAAGTTCATAGTATAGTGTTAAAACCAAATATTTTACCTGCTTTAGAAATATTCAAACACAATTTACCACTTACTTTATCACACAAATCAGTTAAATAACACCTTTTAAGACACCATTAATATAATTTATTTACCCTCTTGAATTATTTTGCTTGTTATATATACAATTTTGACAAAGTTTTCTGAGAAATTCCTTAATCACTGATGACCTTCCATGCATAATTTCTTTAGTATATATTATTTATTATTGTAAGCAGCATTTCCTTTTATTTTGACTATTATGAAGCATTGTGAGACGTGTATGTCCATTATTGTTGGCAAAGAAATGTGAAAGATATTTTTATACATTATTGTTATGTGAGTAATATAAGGTCATATTGAAAAGTATAAACACTCTCCTCTGCTGTAGGTCATGCATAGTAAAATTGTTGTGCTTGACATCTCCACTTTAAACTACATGCTGATTTGCAGATTAGATTTCCCTTTTTCCAAATGAAATCCTTATAAATAGATAGTTTCCAGGCAAACACTGATTGCTAAATGCCACAAATTTGAAAGATTTCTTGAGGAAATGTACAAAAGTCAAACATTTAGGGTGAAATGGGGAAATTTGTAAGCCTAAGATCAAGCTTTTCACTACAAACCATAATGGCGGTAGCTCTATGATGTGATGTTCTTTTAACCCATAAGTGACAGATGCTAATAATATATGACATTTTGTTGAAATAAAATGTTAAAGCAATATCTTAAGAAATCAGCCACCCAGTCAAAGCTTGGGCACCATTTGCCTTCCAAATGAACTATTACCTAATTTCACCATTACATTAGTGACAAAGCGACTTAAAGATATACATATAAATATAGTGCCAATGTACAACAGATATTGTCTCAAGGCACTTTACAAGAAAATCTATTAAAATCATAGATACATCATAAACAAATCAGTTTGAAAAAGTTTCCAATCTAAGGAACCCCAGCAGGAGGAAACCTCCAGCAGAATCTGACAAAGTACAAGCAGCCGTCTGCCACGACCGACTGGGGTTTGAAGAGACAGAAAACTAAAATAAATACAGAGGGTGCTGAAAAAAAAGAGTTTATAGCAGCAGTTGTAGAACATTGGTGAAAGCATCTCAGCCCATGTTCTCATCCAAGAAGCTGTCACAGCTAACAGAACGCCAGACCAGGTGTGGTTACTATAGAGAAGAAGAACACTAAGAGAAAATAAAAGGACCGTAGCAGAGTGAAAAGTGGTCAGATTGTCCTCCAGCAGTCTAAGCCTATAGCAGCATAACTAAAGAAACACTTAAATAACTTAACCTTGTAGAATGAGACATGAAGAAGGTAGAGCAAAGAAGAACTGTCTGTCAAGACATAGTTCCTCCCCAACCGGATTAGGCTGTCTTCTCTTCCTCTTCCTAACTATAAACTTTATCAAACAGGAAGGTTTTAAGCCTAGATCTGATACTAAACAGGGTGTCTGCCTCACGGACTAAAGCTGGAAGGTGGTTCCACAGGAGAGGAGCCTGATAACTAAAAGATCTGCCTCCCATTCTGCTTTTAGAGATTCTAGGGAACACCAGTAAACTTGCAGACTGAGAGAGAAGTGCTCTGTTTGGGACGTAAGGACTAATCAGATCTCTGATGTATGATGGAGCTTGATTAGTGAGGGCTTTATATGTCAAAAGAAGAATCTTAAAATCTATTCTAAGTTTGACAGGGAGCCAATGAAGCGAAGCTAAAATATGGGAGATATGATCTCTCTTTTTAAAAACAAAAGTGAGGGCAGTACTGAAAATTCAACTGAGAGGTGGCCAACAAATCTGACTCAGTTACACCAGTGCAGTCTGGAGAAATGGGTCAACATTACAGCAAAGGTATTGTGGCAAACTTGTGGACACATAGCCAAAACATTTGGCCCAAATTATAAATTTCAAATGGAAATGTGATGAAATGCTATAGAAATATATGCCTCCATTTATTCATTCACATGGAAAAGGAAAACATTTTGCGTAACTTAGATCACCTAAAATAGCCAGTTTTCATTTAGACTTAGAGTCAAACAGTGAGGGTATTCTTATTTTCTATACAGCATAGATTAACATCTTAATCTATGCAACTGGAGATCTTCAATGTTTCATTTTAAATGTTCTAATTAAGTGATCACACATGCGAATAATTATACGTTTATTATGCTTAAATCTTGAGCTAGATCCAAATAAAAAGATGTAACTGTAGGCCAATTTAATAGCTTAGGATGCTTTTGAACAGTTTGTTTATGTCAGTACCTCTTTTCACTTAGTAGAGCACATTAAATATATTAATTACAAACATAAATATTTTTTTTCAAGCCTTTTTGTTTGTTTACAGCTGATGTCTAGGGACATTTGATCTTAGAATTTAGTTTCAGAGCAATGTGTACTTATTGAAAAGTATGTTGAAAACCAACCCAAAGGTTACTGTACGTAAAAAAGCAGCTCACTTAACACAGCTTTACTCTTCAAAAAAAAAGAATATACATGCAAAATAGCAACAGATGGTACGATCCACATTAATTGTTCTGCAAACCAAGATGACAGCGATTCAGATTTTTGCACGTACGCCTCCCTGCCACATATTTTAAACTCATTATTTTTCACCGTACTGTAAAGTATGTGGGCTGTATTATCCTGCTGCGTGTGGTCTTGTTTGAAATCACAAACCTCGCTCTTTTGAATGACTTATATTAGTGTGGATAGTTTATAATATTCAAAGCAAAAAAAAAAAAAAAAAAAAAATATTACCATTTGGCCTTTTAGTTTATTTTAATGTTCTATTAAAGAATAAAACTCTCACCCCTGAAGATTTGTAAAGGAAGCCCGTGCTTTTACGTCACCTTTTTCTTTCTAAACAAATTGGTGTAACTTAGATGGATAGAGAAAGATGTTTATCTTTAGCTTAAAAAGCTCAACCTGTAGACGTTACAGCATTCCTGTTAAATTGTGTTCTGAGATGTTTGTGGCTTGGCTGCATGCTCTGGCACAACGACACAGCAGCCAAAGCAGCAACAGATAAAACTGACTTCTTTAGTGCCAAGCAGTATTATAGGCTCAAAGCAACAACTTCGAATGGTCTGTCGGTCAGCTATGGAAACTGATTAAACAGACTTAATTTCGAAACATGCCTGGAAGCTAATATGAAGTAAGGAATCAAATAAATGTCTTAACATCTGTATCACATGAAAGCTGCACCAACATAAATTATTAGGTCAACGCGTTCTTCCGGATGCAAATGCTCCTTTGTATTTCATGAAGTCTTAAATCATTCCAGCAATAAATAAATGCAGCAAAAGTAAACCATCACATTTCCGAATGAAGTCAATTATCTTATTATCTAGGGAAAAATAAAGTTTCCTAATTGATATTATTAAAATTCCTTCAAAGATGGTGGTGGGCAAAGACGATCTCATGTGGAGGTGTGTGTTACTGCAGATGTGAATGGCCCTGAACACATCATGTTGTTGTAGAGGAGTCTGATGAGGAGGATGTCAGGGTTTTCTGTAATGTTCTTCATTTTATGGAAAAAACATTTCATTGCATAACAATTTTTAATCTTATACGATATTTAAGGTAATTTGACAGGGTTTTAAAGAGTTAAGATTTTGTTTAGAGTCCAATTAAGTCAAAAATCTGGCTTCATTAGATTATCTTTGCTCATCCATATTGACATCTTTATCCATAATGTACAACGTAATTTTAATTGAGCAATTACTGTACAAAAGTTGAAATGTCTCTGTAAGAGAAAGCTTATTTATAGAATAAAACGAGGATTTATATCTGCATAGACAGGAAAAAGAGTAAATATGATTTAAAGTCTTCATAATGACTTTTTTATCTCCTGGGGGACTTTTTGGGAGAATTTCCGGTAAAGGTTTTACACAAGAAAGTCTAGAAAATGCATGTTCTCTGTGCGTGCATGATTTCTATTAATTTGTTGCAAGCCGTACTGTTCGAACTGTTCCAATCTATGTATCTTCTTCCCTCGCAAACCTTTTGACTTTGTATTGTAATCCATGGACGAGGGCCAAGGCAGACAGACTTGTGATTACATGAGTGTTGGCAAAGAGGCTGAGCAGCAGATAAAAGCTGATGTTCCGAGGCTTGAGTTAGTCCGTAAAGTAAAGGGGAATTCCAGATGCTTGAATTGACCTTTAAGCTAAATTCCTACACAGCAATTATCACAGACTAATTCTTTGAGTGTTAACCCTTTCATATGTCCAGCTAGAATAACTGCATATTTTATTGGTGTACTGACCCCACTGTAGCTTGATCATCAGCATCCCATAATTTGAGCAAATCATGGTTTTGAAAAAATGTTTGGTCACAGCAGCAAATGCTATTCTGTCTGTTGTTAACCGTTCTCTCCGTGGCTCTGTGTATTTCTCTCTTTCTCCACAATTCAGCCAGAACTGTTGCTTCACAGTCCAAATGCTTTCAAAGGTCATCTGTGCTAATAACAAAGACAGAGAGTTGTTAATAATATGCTGTGTGAAAGTCAAGAAGCGCGGAGCTGGGAGACAGTCTGTCCTCCCTCACTCACAAATAGAGAAACTGTTCAGCCATTTAGGGCGGTGATAAGTCCATGAGCGTGTTGAAATCCAGACCATAAGCACTTTGCTTGCCTGTGTTATGCTGTATTTTGAAATGAATTGTTTACTATAAACATGCAGGATTCATTCATGTTGTCATCTGACCACCTCAGTTATTCTGGGGTCTTTAAGAAGTAAACACAATAGGCCCTGAAACATTTCGCATTTGGTCCATTTAAAACTGCAAGCTTCTTTGTATTTTGGTAGGATTTGATGTGATAGACAATAAAAAAAAGCAAGGATAGAAAAATCCATATGTATTTTATAGAACAATCTTTTGCTTAAATTACCACAGTATGTGTTTATTTCTAATAAATATTTTTTGTAAAATAGCTTCATTATATGTAAATATATATATATATATATATATATATATATATATATATATATATATATATATATATATATATATATCCATCCATCATCCAACTCATTTATGGTTTTGGGGTCGCAGGGATCTGCTAGGGACCAAGGTACAAACATAGGCTAGATTTTAAAATTATTTATTTGTAAAGACAATGGCTATGATTCCAGTCCACTGATATACCCTACTGTATGTTTGTACATGGTTTTAATGTGACAAAATCTGAAAGACCTCATAGGGTATAAATGTTTTTACAAGACACAGTACCCACTGCTGAGTAAGTGCCAGACACTGTCCTTATAAACAAACTATTGAGGCAGTGCATGCTCACCTGGTGTTTTTAGGAGGCGTTTTCTCTTGTGTTGGCCAGTCGTGCATAAATCCCTTTTTTCTAACACTCAGTAAGCACAGCCAGACTATAAAAGCTTGCTTAGAATGAAAACAAAATTCACATCTGACAAATACAGAGACAATGACTATAAAAGTTATTAAACAGACCTAAAAAACACTCCAAAATGTATGCTTAGGAAGCTAAATTTTGAAGTTAGAGTTGTATTCTGAATACAATTTAACTTTCTCCTTAAACAATTCCTTAAGATATGATACTTTCTTAGCTGGAAAACCTGTATTTTAAGCAAAGAAACTCTTAGGCACATTTCTTTGCATAGGTTGGACTTGGAACTTTTAGTTAAAAAGGCATCTCTACAGTTTTGTGACATGGTACTATTTGCTTAACTAGAAATTATTATTTTAAGCATGTCACATGCTTAAAACCAAAACACAGGAGTGCCTCGAAAACCTTTTGATTAGCCTTTGGATTTGCTAAAAGTTAAAATAACATCCATGGTGATCAAAACAAATCCATTGACTGTTAACAACCGGAGATGCAAAACTAGGATGCCAATCAATTTGCCAAGAACTGACAGCAATTACAGGTTCTCATGCTCAGGGATTTGCTCTAAAGGGAAACCAGTTTATTCAAATGTGACTTATCTTTGTTTAGCAGCAGCAGTTTTTCAGAGTAAACTCCTTTCACGTGTCAGAAGGAATCATTTCAGCTCTTTAAAGCCACAAAGGGTTGTAGCTCCCGTGATTTATACGCTGGCAGCCTCTAACATTTCATTTCACCTTTTTTTTTTTTTTGTATGTTTACTCTCTGCAAGAACCAGATGTCATGACAAATGGGTATAGAATCTGCTCGAGACAAGAGAATTAATTTCCCTTCTATTAAGCGAGGAAACGTGTCACTGAACTGAGAGGCCTGTATTATGTGGGCTATGAATTTGAAGGCTTTCCATTTCTCACTGTGTTAAATGTATTTTGCTTATAAGGCTAAGATGCTTTTGGAGTATATTCCTTAGGATGCAACAGAAAATTCATACCTAATTTGAAAAAATAAGGTGTGTGGGTGCAGCAAGATGTTGCAGATCTTCTATAAGTCCTTTGTGGAGAGTGTCATCTCCTATGCCATCATCTGTTGGGGCAGCAGCGTCAGAGCAAGGGACCTAAATAGGCTCAACAACCTGATAAAAAAGGCTGGGTCTGTTCTGGGGACAAATCTCTGGAATTTATGATAGAAAGAAGGATTTTACATAAAATCAATAAAATCATAGAGAACCCTGAACATTCTCTTCATGAGACTGTTATTGGAAAACAGAGTCTCTTCAGTCAGAGGCTTCTTCACCTTAGTTGCAAAACAGAACGCTACAGAAGATCTTTCCTGCCCACAGCCATCACCACCTACAACAACTTCTCAGTTAAATGAGATACTCCAACAACATTTAATTTCCCTTTGGGATAAATAAAATATTTTTGATTGATTGATTTGATCTGTTTTTTTCAATCGTTTTAAATTATTGATCTGAAACATCAAACCCATTCATTGAAAGCATCCACATTGTTATTGGATGTTCAGCGTCCTTCGCTGCAACTCGCCTGCCCCCCTCTCTCATCCTCCCCCATCCCCCCTCCCCTCCTTGTTGCGGGAAGCAGCGCTTCGGAGCAGCCAGTCTGATTGAGACGCTCCTTCCTGACTGCGCTACTGTTTTTCTCCGATCGCCAAGACGAAACCAGATGACAGCGAGGATTCCCGGACTGCGTGTCTACCTTCATGTTGAATCGTATTAATCGAAGGAGAGCAGCTGTATAAAATCTACTCAGCTCCAACGTGAGTATTTCCTTTTTTTTCTAAATTGAAAAAGGCAAATGTTTATGTCATATTTTTTTTAAATGATTTATAGATCTAAACATTTAGTAGGGAGTTTTAAAAACACTTCCCAATTCATTTTAATTAATTAAGTTATTAATTTTTTGGTTTGTTTTTGTGTATTGTAGTATTTAGCCGACATGTCATGTCCTGAAACATAATGTTGCAAGCTGAGCTAAATAGAACAGAGAAATATATTGTTAAATGCATTATTCTGCTGTCAGAGGTGAGCTTGCATTGCCTTTCTCGTTTTTGTGTAAAACAAAGTTCTGCTCTAATCAGCTGGAGAAAATCTGACATTTTTCTTGCAGGGAGACTTTCTAGAGTCCTATACAAAAACAACACAGTCTTATGAGTCAGATGCAAGCAGTGGGCATTTTTTGAAAGTCTTGGTTGAGCAATTTCCATTTTAAGTCCTGCTAAGCTTTTCTAAAAAGCTGTTCTAATAGTTCTGTTTTGTTAATGGTGCTTTGTTGCGTTAAGGACAAAAACAACTGCAGCTGTTTGCTCAAATTACATTTTTGTACCACAATGATTTAAGCAAACAACAACAGATAAGCACTTAAACAACACTCAAGCATCACCGTCCGTAGGTTTCCCTTAAAAATCACATTAATAGTATACAGCCCTTATATAGACTGAATAAGAAACATATATTTTTTTAGCTGAAAAGCCAACGGAAAGTATTTAAACTAAGGAGATTTTTATGGTTTTTTATCATACAGATTTCAAAAGCCTCCATAGGTTCCTAAGTTTTGTTTTCCTTCTGAAGTTGGTGTATAAGCTTTAGCGAATGCATGTTGCATCCTTGTATCCAGTAAAAATTGTTTATGCTTCATTTTACTTTTTTTGTCCTTTTGTCTCTGCTGTATTAGGCAAAGGTCTCTCTGCTACAGTTTTTTCTGTTTTTTCCCTGACAATTTCCATTTAGCCAGTCTCCCTCTGGCTGTCACAACCTGGGCAAATAGACATGGATTTCTGGCACAACAATCTGTTATTTTGTGGTTGGTCAGATGCAAATCTGCAAATGCATAAGGGGTACCAGACCCCAGTTAGTTAAAGACACTGATACCGTGGTCAATTTCTCAAGTTTTCCTCCTGAGTTAAAAGGCAGAACTGAGCCCCTGACAGGTAGGCAGGTGACCTTTACACAGTCTCAGCCTTCTGGACTTTCAGTCCAGCCTCTAAATAACCCAGGTTGCTTTTCTGTGACAGCTCAGGAAGGAAACAGTTGAAGCTTAGTGTAATGGAATAGAAAGGCAGATGCAGTGGGAGAGGTAAGAGCATCTGTCCACAGTTCATAAGTCTTCACACACTCAAAACTGAACTTTAACTGCACCTGGCCCTGCAGCCTATTTGGTTAGCTGGGTGGAGTTCAACATTTGTGGAAAAAATGCCTAAGATGGAAAGCTGTCAAAGCAATTTTCTTGGCAGGGCCTTATGTAGAAAAAGGCTTACGTAACGGTGGAGCTATGATAAGGCAGAAGGAGTAACCTGTGCCAAACTAGATTGTTTAGACTGAATGTGGGGGTCTGCCAGAAATGGAAGTAAAAGATTCAATGAAAAAACATTCATTAGGTGCTAAGATGTGGCAGGAAATCATGATTTAGAAATATTGTGGTAACATTACAGAGATTCTATTTCAAGGACGTAACTTCTTACCAGAGAGGACAAACAGCCTTTGTGTAGCTTTTTCTGATATGAACACTGTTTAGTTTAGTGAGATAACGTTCTATCAGATAGCTATCTGTATTTGTCATTGTATTTAAAAAAAAAGTGTAATAAAATTGTATTTGACCTCTGAATTTTTTTTTTTTCCAATAATTATTTAATATCTATATTTATTAAGCACCACCCAAACATGGATGTAATGAAATCCATGGGTTTAAAATGCTGTGTTAATGGGGTTAAATTAGGAGTAGGCTAGAATATCATGACATGACCCTGAGTTGCTTATAATATACAAAGTTTACCTTTGCAGTGTCACAGAAGTTCCTCGGTGAAGGTCAACATTTCTCTAAAAACATCAAACATTTACTTCATTTCATTTTAGAGTGCTACACAGAGCCTCTGAAATAGTTTTTTCAAAGATTACAATTAAATAAACTATTCTGAATTGAATAGTGGTTAAATTAAAGCTTCTACTATAATTACACAGGGAAATATTGTCTTTAATACTAGGAATCATTTTAGTTGAAATATTCTCCACTTTAAAGTTGATTTTTGTAGATTGCTGGAAACCATGACATGTTTAAATAGAGCTAAAGCTTTTCTGTAGCCACAAATCAAAGTGATTGTATGAATATTTCTCAATTAAAAGGTGTAAATAGACCCAGCAGTCCTGGAGCTACAAGTCTTGTGAAAACCATTGTATATACAACATCATGTCATTCCACAATACAAAGCATTAAAAAATTACATCAGACCATTCTACTGCTGAAAGCAAACCTGGTTCTTATTGGTAGAAAGTTGCTCACTCGTGAAAACAACCCTAAACGTATCTTCAGTTTAAGCTCTAGTTTTTACATTTACATTTTTTTCCTGTTTGAAACATTACTGCATGATTGAAGAATTATAAAAGCTTGAAGATTGTTTAACTTCGAACATATAAAAACATTTTTATATTCATATGATTTCAAAGATTTGTTTTTGGATTTGTCAATAATCTCCAGCTTGTTAAAAGAGATCATAAGGACTCTTGCCAAGTACAAGTAAGTTGGTATTGTAATGAATAAATGCAATTTATTCTGTTTTTGTGTCCCTGTCATAAATTATTTCACAGCCATACAGGGAAGTTGTAACCAGCTTTAAAACCGCTTCATAGTCCTTAAAGTAACAAAGATTTAAAACTAGAAGTATGACAAGAAAGATGATGAGGTGAAGCCTTAACACACAGAACCTGATCCAACGGGTTTATTTTTGTATTAAACAGCAGTAGAGGTTTTTTAACAAGTCAATACAAAGCATTCACTTAATTCATCTTGCAAAAGTGTTGCTCTTGTGTTGTGTACGTTATTCGTTCTGCTTTTATATGTAGACTTTGTCGCTTTTAAATATGCATGATCAAATGAACAATCAACCTGTGAAAAAATTCCCAAGCAGTGATAAAAACAGTTTGCTGGAATTCATCATTTGCTGTAAAGATGCACCAACATATTGTTTCTTACATGAAATGCAATTTCACTTGGAGAATACAATATTGGTGCACAGGAAGTACAATATATAAAGGAAAATTGCAAAACCCTGTTATACCTTTTCTCACCTGCCTTCTTTTTAATGGTAAATATGTGCTTCAGCATCACCTCATTACTTATTAACTGTCATATCATCAGTAGTATCAGGCTGTAGCAACTGTAGAAATGCCTGGCTGCAATGTTTTTTGGAAATCTTGGAACATCATGCCACATGACGCTGTCGCTCTTCCACTTATATTGCACTTGTGCACCACTGTTAAAACAGTTAAACAACCTCTTCTTTTACATCACAGCAAACATCTACTTAGAACAATACTTAGTAATCCATGCTTTCTCTGTCACCAAATAGGTGCTGCTGCTAGTCCGGTGGATCTGTGTGTGGGAAGTGTGAAGGAGAGCTGCTATGTGCATGAATGAGAAGCAAGACTCTGTTTTTAAAGAGGGGTCAACATTCAAACATATACATCTAAAAAAGAGGATTTAGCATAACGCACTTTATTTTCTTCAGTTACAGATTTGAAGAGAGTAACATTTTTTAATTGTGAGTCTTCATTTATATTACACTTAGTTATTTAAGATTCTGTTTTATTTCTATTACAAGTTCTTTAAGAAATAGCCTCACATAGGGAAGCTAACATTAAAAAGCAGGGTTGCCCTTATAAATCCATAATTTTTACATTGCCCACCTAGACTGTCACCAGATCAGCCAAATTTATAAATACTTACTCAACACTTTCCCTTTTACACCTAAGGAAACATTTAATTTCAACTAATGGTGAACTAAACAACATGTGGCTATAACACAAATATTTGCATGCTTCTATATAAACTTACGCACACAGATGCACAATCTACAACTAGTGTACTACAATTGACACCATATCTGTGCTCCAGATGTCACTGTTAACAGTAGTTAAAATAGTTAATACATCCCTTTGTTAAGATTGTTTCCTTTTTGTTTAGACTGTACTTTTGTGCTTCGATGGCCAGCTACTTCAATGGTCTGTTTTCTTTATGTGGAGGGTGAAAAGAGAGGGGAGCAGTAATTTAGCAAGGAGGAACGGATTAAGGTGGTTTCCTGTGCCTTTTGTGCTTTCGGGGCAAAGAAGCAAGAAGAAGTTTTGTGTCCTTTATATTAATTTAAGTTTGGATGTACTAATTGTTCAGACTGAAAAAACTTTTGTTATGATAATTTCTTATATACTGCATCTTTTTTTGACCAGCCATCTTTCCTTTAGTGGTAATAAAATTCAGTTTTGCCTCCCATTTCCATGCTCTCTAGCCAAGCTTCCGTCACACAGTGTACTGTAAAGGATCAAGATGTTCTTACATAGTTATAAACATAAAGAAATGATTTAAACATATTTCAAGTGAACCAGGAGCGTGTATATATGTCTGTGTGTGTGTCTGTGATGAGTCCTAGCTCTGATTTACCCTTGTGTTTGACAAACGAAGATCCACATGAGAAGCCCTTCACAGTCTGAGAGTTTTCTTTTTTTCTACAGGTTCATGATGCACAGCCAATATAAAGCTATACACCTCCACATGCCCTGCAGCATTTCTGTGTAGAGGAATCATCGTTATCAGATACCATTTGTCCACTGCTTAAGAGGATGATATATACCGGATTAGCATCATGAGTTCAAGATGGAGGGTCACCTCGTAATGAGACTGCTTTGGCCCATTTTGTTCCTTGTCTGCATATGATTAATCATCAGTCATGCAGGGCTTTAGCTTACCATTGAACGTCAGCCATGTTTCTGTGCTGCAGCACCAATGGTGGTAGATTTGACTTCTCAGCATGTCAACACACATAATTACTCCTACTGAGAAACAAAACTCAACGAAAAAGGTGACAACTTCACCAAAGAAAAGCATGAAAATCATCAGTAAATCATTTTCCAATACTTTCAATTTTTGGGTTTTGCAGAATAATCTTAGGGTTAGGTAATAAGCAGAGAAACACAGTGTTTCTTTTTCCAAAAACATACTTTCATTTAGAGGCAAATAGCTAAAATTTTAGTTAAACTCATAAACTGAGAAAGCAGAAGATACAAAAAAGCTAATTTCATAAATCTTTTTTACCAATTGTTTCTTGTTATGGCACTGCGGCACAATGGTTGGTTATACACCGGCTCAGGGACTGGCTCAAGCAGACATCCATTGGGGGGCGGCGTTCCCCTGGGGTCTCATGTCTCAGTGTCCATTTGCGGTTTTGCTCCAGGGTAGCTGGGTATAGGCGGTGTCTGTAGGATTGTTATTGCAGCCCCATAGGGTGCCTGCCTTGTGGTTGCTGGACAGTAGAAGAAGATTTTTGAGGGTGTCATCTTGTATTCTTTGTACCATTATCAACCCCCTCTATTGTTGTCTCCCTCTACCACTTTAAACCTCTTTGTTTACCTATGTCCCTTTCTTTTTTCTTCTAATCCTATCTCTGTGTCCATTAAGTTTAACATAAACCTAAAGCAATTTAATATTAAGTTTTATGCATACAAATATTATGCATTGGAGTTTAAGCCATAATGCTTCACTTGTAAAAGTAAACCTGTTGGGCTTCACATCAACACCTGAACAACAACTCTGAGTGCCACACATTGCCAGACAGGACCCAGTTAAAAATAAATAAATAAATAAAAAGAACAAATTTGTCCCTAAATCATGCTAGCAAAAAAAGACAAAACAAAATACCCAGACAGTTCAACAAAATAAAAGCAGGCGAAATATAACTGTAGTTCACATGAATGATTGTGTTCATGTTTATCAAATGTGAGAATATTTCAGCCAATACTGTGGGTAAGTTCAATTGAGTTCTTATTTGTTCTTCGTCATACATGTTGTGACAGAACTTTAGAGTTAAACTTTAATCTTTTTAATAACTTTAAAGTTATTAAAAAGATTTAAGTGTTGCTGTTTTTTTCAGAAAAAGAAAACATTCAGTGAACAAGTTCAACTTTCAAAAAAATTCCTTCACATATTAGTTTTATATGTGATCTAACATCAGGCCAACAATATCATTTAATATAGACATGGATTAAGGTTTTTATCTTGTTAAACATTTTTGAAAAGATTTGACCTCATTCAAACACTTACCTTTGCTTCTTATCATAAGTATTTTTTTTCATTTAAATAGATGAAAGGGTTTGTTTTTCCTGCTCATTCAAACACTACTCATCTCTCAGCGCACCATTCAGAGTTTTCTCTGACTGTAACCACCCTACTTTATGCTTTGTTTTTCAGTTATGTCTCTGATATATTAACTAAATATATATTTATTTTGTGAGTTATAAAACTGGATTACAATCAGTGTCTGCTCCAGTCAAAGAAGTTGCAGTGCTCATGATTTCTATTCAGTAGCATTTAAGGAGGGCATCAGTGTCTACTGAAATTTCATTAAATCAGGTCCTTAATACCTCTAGAGGGTTCAGAAATGAGTTCTCCCCTCAAGCCCTGCAGCTATCCACACAGCCATGTGGATATTAGTGTGGATTTCTGATAAATCTTCTCAAAACTATTTTATTATGACATCTGCAGATGTTGGTGATGGCTTTCTGTGTGACTCAGTGACCTCCTTACATACTATGAAAAGAGAACTTGCTTAAAAAGCTCAAGTATTTCAGTTATTCTATATATAAAGTTAAAAAATACAGGCCATGATGTAACAACATAAAATAAAGCTTAACAGTGTATTTTAGAAGAGATTTGAATATATTTACAGGTTACCAGAGTAAGGTACTTTATAGGTTTTAATAGGGGGTGTTTTAATATGGCATTAGAAAAAAAACCTTTTAGTATGTCCTTGAAACTCTTACCATTGAGACAGGCTTTGTGGTAACTGTACAACCCTCACTATTAGGAAACTGGTCTTTATATAGCAGACCACACACTCTGCAGGTAACCTCAAACATATTTGGGTTGAGTCCTGTCATAGAAATGTATGGTTTAAATGTAAATACTAATGCATAGGACTAAAAATAAAAAATCTTTAATTAAAGCATTTGCAAAAATATTCCCCCTCCCTGTTTGTGGGTATAGGGGAGGTTACTGGAATACTTTTTAGCTAGTTGGTATATTTTTTGGTTTCAAAGCCACATATTTAACACCTGTCTCTGTTTTACAGGAGAAGTGGATGATCTGTACGAAATGAAGACAAATTAGGATGTGCATGTAAATCCAAGGACTTTGAGGGGAAACCCTGCTTTTTGAGGAAATAATTCCCTTACTTCTTTTTCCACATGCCTGCTTCACTTTCCTGCCATCATGTCTGTAAAACACAGCAAGCATTGGAGTCACACGCACACCGACTACAGTCACAGGCCGCACAACTTGCCCCTGATTAACAACTTTGGAAACAGATCTGTCAAGACATTTCTGGACTTCAAGCACATAAACACACCTGAGAGTCTGGACCTCAAAGCCTTCCCACTGTTGTGTTTAATCAAACTGACATGTGTGTCAAAAGTCAAAGTAGTTAGCTTCCTTGTGGGATTGATGCTGATGTTCTTCATCATGGCCTCGTACATCCTGATGTGGGACAGAAAAGGACTTTTACCCTCTGCCTTCTCCCATCCCTTAAGACTTGTGGTTTCCACAGCTAGCACAACAACAGCTGACGTTTCTGATGACAAGAGCTTCATGGACATGAAAATGCTGATAAAGATGATCAACTCCAAAGAGCAAAACACATCCAGGAAGGTGCCTGATGAAAAGGATGTCATCAGTGCAGACCCACATGTAAGTTTGATCAACAGTTTGCCACAAAAAATATTGTTAATTATATTGGTGTGACTGCAGATCCACATTTTGTCATTTTGTGACCGTAAAACGGAATGTTTTTAGTGATTTGTATGTACTTGAAAGTTACAAACTAGTGCATTGGAGAAAAATGATACATGTTTTTTATGCTAGATTTCAGGATTTAACAGACAACAGATTTGTAATGTTTTGCTGCCCTCTTTGCAGATCTAAAACTGAAACACACCTCGGATGAAAAGTGTCCATTAGCTGTATGTTTAAGTCACACCAGATATTCTGAATTAGTATTAGGTTTGGACTTTAACTAGGCCCTTCTAACACATCAATTTAAACTAGTGTCTTGTTGGAAGGTGAACCTCCACCCAGCATAAAATGTTTTGCTCCCTGTAACCATTCTTTCAACATAACCCTGTATTTAAGTGTATCCATTTTCCCATCAACTGTGACCTGTCTCTTTACCAATTTGAAGAAAGGTGTTTGATAAATTTGATGCAGCCACCACCATACTTTACATTGGAAATGCAGTGAGGGTTTTGAAGCAATCATATTTTTTTAAATCTTTTCCACTATTACTAAAGGGAATATTTGTGGAGTACGTAACTCTAGAGAGATTTTCATCTGGTTAATCATCTCCCTGTCTTTTAAAAATGTGTAAAATGTATAAATGGTTTTGGATTGACCTAAATTCAGCATGTATTTAATCATAGCAGCAGAAAACCCCCCCTGAAACTGCAGCAGCTTCACTTTAGAATAATACCTGTTTGGTGTAGCTTGTAATGATCTGTTTTTGTTATATGCTTTCTAGGTTTTGCTTTAGGCTTACCTGTAATCAGCCCTGGTGCAACATGTTGATGCTTTTCTGCTCTTTATAGCCTCATTATAGGTTTCCATGTACATCCCACTATTGCAGTGTTTTTAGCGATGCCAATGACATATCGTTCAATACGTGTGACTCATTAAGTTAAATATTAGTTACAGTTTTCTGTCAAACATAATCAAGGTAAAACAGGATTACACAAAAGGTGCCAAGTAGCTGATG
>JAVLVB010001296.1:1942166-1952486 GCA_032876305.1 Orestias chungarensis
ATATATATATATATATATATATATATATATATATATATATATATATATATATATATATATATATATATATATATATATAGGTAGTTCTACATCTTAAGTTTCAGTCTTAGTGTCTTTATATGAGATCCAGCTAATTTTCTCAGGATAAACAATTACAATGTTTGCTAATGTAATACTTTTAGTGGATAAAGAAGGATTATTCAAAAATGTTTGATTCATCTGATCTTACCTTTTGTGATTTGGAGCTGTTTTTCCTAGACAACAATTAATGCAAGAAAATAATTTTTTTAATGTTTAGATTTTTTCCTAAATAGCCATCTGCTGTAACAGAAGTTTGAAATGGTGAGCAGCTTCTACAGACAGCAAATGACGGATAGAGGTAAGTCCACGTATACTACAGAACCAGGGCAATCAGTCATGGTTGAACTCTGCTATGAATTCAATTTCAGTGAGAAGGAAACTCATCCTACTATCTCATTTGGTTGCACAATAGGGCAGCCTTCTGCAGGACTCAGGTGTCTCCTGGGAAAATAGAAAAAAAGCTACATTTTGCAGAATTATTTCTTATTGACACCCCTGTGGATAAGTCTGCATGCATCATTTGCATTTGGTTTTAAACAGATATGAGGAGAAACACGACCACATTAAAACAAATCCTAGCATTACCACCATATAGCTTATAACTCATAGGCTTTGTCATGTCTTAAGATCTGTAGGCAGCTTTTCTATAGCCTCATAGAAAACACTAATATGAAATACTTAATTTTAAGAAGAAAAAGAAAGGAGAAAAAAAGATACAAAGATATATATGGATTTAGAAATATGTATACATAGTGCTTATCACACGCCTAAAACATTTTTACAGCTGTGTTACGGCACCCTTTCTCTCAGTTACTTTAAGTAGAGTAATGCCAAAGTCATGTGGTTTTTTCATAAGAATCTCTTGTCATCGTTGCACATCATATCTTTTCAGCTGGCCACTGTTTGCTTATGAGATGCATCATTAGTAGCATTATGATACACCTTGCTGTACAGTTTCAGCAGTGGAGAAATCTTAACTGCAAGCCTGTGTGGTGATGCTACTATGGGTAATACTTAACGAGATCTGCTAAGGTCCTATTGAAAACCTCACAGATCTCCAAGGAAAATTTACCTGATCAAAATATAGGAATGCATAAAAGCATGAGCAATACCTACACATTTCTGAAAAATACCTTTAATCACTATGTGAATACTAGCTCTGCAAAAAAATTATAAATCTGTTTTTGGTATCTTTTACTGATGGATCTTCAATCTTTCATCATACATTTTCCCAGAAGTAGCATTAAAACCGGGTCTAATCTTAACACAACACATTGGCTAGCTCTCAGATGTAAATATAAAAAGATTATGCAGGATTATTGCATGTCTTGGATTTATCTTTTCCTCAATTACCATGCAAGGTTACAGTTATGTACACAGGTGTGCTCTACTCTCAACTGTTTTCTGGGTCCATCTGTCTTTAGTGATTATGAAGTAACATGTTAGTCATGCAGTGTTGCCTGGAGGCACAAAGGTCATTTTCAACAGTGTTTTACTCTTGGTAATACTGGTCAGTTATATTACACCTGGAATAAAAGTTTTTTGGTTTTACTAGTTTTTGCAACTTTAACCAATAAGTCTCCATTGACACCAAATTACTGAAAAAGGAGCAAAATTTTACGAACTTGCATTATGATCTCAATTTGTAATTACGATCTGATTTTAATAAAATTTAAATTAGATTTTAATGTTTTCCACCTCCTGTTATCAACTTTTACTTTAGTTAACCGACAAATTACGTCTACATCAATTTCTCACATTGTTTCTTTTGATGATTTCTGTCCTCTGACCTCTGTGAGGGGCTTATTCACATGTAAACCATAATTCTCTAGAAAGTGGTTTCATTGTGTCCTCCTCTTTTCACTGCTGAGATTTCTACTAATGAAATGGATTTTTCCTAAGCCAAGGGGTTTCAGACGGCTCAAATGACAATTCAATAGATTTATCTCCTTCCCTGTTTGCCTCATAGATTCCCAACCCCTTTAGCTGGGCCTTTTTCACCCATTTAATGCTGGTTTCTGGAAATTTATCTTGTTTGCCTCCACACCACATGTTGTAATACAGGAAATGGACATATGTGGTCGGTAATAGACCTATATCCTGGTGCATGTGAATACCAGTCTATCTAGTAGAATGTGTGTATATTGACACTTTTCGCTGGAGGCATGATATGCTATCGACGAAAATATATTGGAACTATGAGTGGTTCCATATCTTCCGCTTCTGTCTTAACCATTTGTAAGCATAAATTAACTCACATATGATATGTCCTTTTGTTGCGGAAAGTGCATGTCTTTGGTTTGAATTATTGCTTGCTAAGATTTTAAATGGCACCCGAAGTCAGATTGGGAGTCTTTGACATATTGTTTTCACACATATTTCTCAATGCAGCTAACAGTAAGATAATGAAAGAGACCGAAAGATCTGTCAGATTTATTTTATGGGATCAGTTTACAGCCTGGGGCTTATCAGGTGGTTCAGTCCATATGTACTGATAACATGCTGTGTTGATTTACTGAAAAGAAAATATGTTATATCACTGAAACATAATTTTTCTGGAAACAAATAATTTTAGTTTCCCTTTAAGTTATTGCTCCATTTATTATATTTGACAACTATCAAATTGTTGCTCCAATAAGTTAAAGGTTTCAACATAAGCTGACTCGTTATAGAGCGTTATAGGAGTTTGCATGCAGAGCTGCATGGGTGCATTGGAAGGCAAAAGTCTGAATATATGCCTTGTATACACAGTAGGAGGTTAAAACATTGAGTTTAAAAAAAAAGTATAAATAGGTGGCCAAGATGAGATGTGAAGTGAATGTTATCTAGGTTGAACCCAACAGAAAATATGGCCGGTAAATCTGATCTCAGCCCTATAATTATAATTGAATTATAGTAAAATCAATACCATGTAATTTTTTAATTTTTTAATTTATTTTCATTTAAGCGACATCCCATAGTCAATTTGTATGGTTTACAAGATCCGCTCTAAGCAGTCATGCAGGTGCCGCGTCTCCTGGCAACTGCCAAACCCAGACTGGTCTACTTTGTCTGTGGTATCTATACATTGTGCATCTCAGCATCCACTGACCCAGCTCTGTGTTTCATGTGCTTTCCAAATCGTGGCTGAACTGATTTCCTTCCCATTTACTTACATTTTTAATGTCCAAAATTGTTTTACTGTTAAATATTTCACAGTGAGTAAATCAGGCAAAGATAAAAAAAATTATTTCTGGCATTCAAGTCGAACTATGCTGCTGCCGCCTCGCATTTTATTTTTCTCCCATTCTGTAGAATAATTCAAGCATACCCGAGTTGGTTGATCTATTTAAGTATCAAATCATCTTTCATGAATTCGGAAGGTCCCTCCCCTTTGGGCTTAACTTTAATTCTGTCTTGGCTAATATGACTGAACTTGACTTATTATACAGTTGGCATCATATCTTGCTGCAAAACGGGAATATGAGTAAGTCCTGGCAGTGACCTAATCATTCAAAAAATGGATCTTCTTGTGTAAAGGTGTTAGATTGTACACAACTGTGGCCATTTTTTTATTTATTTTTTATTCTGCGATTTGGAATCAAGGTTAATAGCTGGATTAAAACATCACTGAAGTTTGAAGTTGAGCTATCTGTCAGCTATCTGTGTTTTGTTGTGGTTTGCTTCTCCATTTCTGTAGGGATATACCATATGGCATTCTGTAGATTTGCTTCCGTGCTACAGATCATTATCCACATGTTTGTCCATTACCCTCAGTATAAAAGAAGGAATGCCCGATTGATAACCAAAGTGGGAACGCAGAGTCCTCCTGTGATTCTTTTGTGTTTTCCCCTTTTCGCTCGTGGGGAATCTGTGCTTCTTTTATGTCAAGGATTTCCTTTTCTTACGTGTTCCTCAGCAGATGATCCTCTATGGAACCATCATCTTTGTTAGTTCTCCATCACAATAACCTCCAAGATCATATATCATGACTGGTACCTACTACAATTCCTCATCTCACTGTTACGAGTGCACCATTTTCCTGTCTTTTACTCCAGCCCTCTGTAGATCCTTCTCTAAAACACACTTGGCAACATCTGCAACCCTCAACATGGGAATCCACTAGCCTCTCCCTGGCGGTTTTACTCTTTATTCACAGCAAGAATTCAGTCCACATTCTGTTTATCAGCCCCTCTCACTTCTCCACTCTCTGAACCTCCATCAACCCTTTTGCAGTCCAGCCTGGATGACCTCTTCATTGCACATTTCACATTTCATTGTAAATAAACATATTTGACTGATTTCTTGCCTGCTGAGAGTTTATCTGCATTGGGGAACAGAAGAACACCTACAACTTTTCAAAGCAGCAGGTTAAATACTGGACTGTAAATAATGTTGATCTTATATGTTAAGGACAAAAGGTATAAACATTTAAAGTATATTTCTGTAAACAGAATATACGGTAAATAATAATATGCAATAATAGTATACAGTAAATAATAACAGGGTTGCCGTGTCATCTTGGAATATTTTTTGAGTTTTAAATATAAGTAACCCAATGAAGTGCTTAACTATTGAACAATTTTGGTGGTTCAGGTCCACCGTTAGCTGATACCACTTTTGATAAAACTTTGTTTTCCCGTTTTTGTTAATAATACAGTCCCCAAAATGTTTCCCACTGCTGTATTTCCTGGTCATTAAGCAGGTGGTTGGAAATGACTCACTGAAGACTGAAGCCAAAAACATCCTGCTCTATTTACATACCGCATCAAAGCTCTCCAAGCACCTGGCACAATCACCAATCTACTAATAATACTTCAGAACATTTGACAAAATTAGCAACATAGTTAAATTTGTCATAAAAGATCTGACGTTAGCAGACATTTACAGCACGATCCTCAAACATTGATTCAACAACTTGTTTCACCTCTGCCACTTTTATTTGTCTTTGTGGCCCAAAGTAAAAAACATATCACTTACAGAAAAACTGCAAAGCATTTGAAATTTACCTATAACTTAATAAGTTACTCGAATAATGAATTATTTCTATCCAACTGGTCAATCTTCTTTTGGGTTGCAGAACATCTGGTATCAGTAAGATGGCGTCAGTAGAAAAAAAATGGGGTTTGATTGCTCTCAATCAATATTTCAAATATACTTATTTATATGCTTATTTTTTAAGATACATCTCTTTCTTTAGATGTTCTTTATGATGACAAGCACAGTATTAAAATCACATTTAATCATGTTTGCTGAGATAGACTTTCCCTTCTACTCCATAGTTTATTCTGTGATCCAGGGCTGCATTTCAGTATTTCAGGGTACCCTGTCGGAATAGTGTTCTTAATGTTTAATTCCCAGGCTTCAGGTGTGATCCGCCACACCAGCAGACAATCTCAGTGAGTAGAAGAGGAACTACTATGACAGTTTTGTCATGTTGAGCTTTCCAGCACCTCTCTAGGTTGTCCACTGGGGGTCGCCAGAGCTCCTGTTTGCTGCTGCACAGGTGCCTTCTATTGATCTTGATGAGCTGAACAGCTTTAAAGGAGCAGTGGACTCGCCTGAGTGTTTTGTTACTCCTGCTAACGTCTCTAGTTCTCAGTGCCAGATCGCAAGTCTCTAGTGTTTGTTCCAGTCTCTAGCTTTATCTCTAGTTTTCAGTGTTTGTTTTCTATAGTTTATTTACTTGTAGTTTTTTGATTATTCAGTTTCTTTGCTACTTTCTGGTT
The DNA here is from genome assembly GCA_032876305.1 of Orestias chungarensis. Taxonomy (NCBI): domain Eukaryota; kingdom Metazoa; phylum Chordata; class Actinopteri; order Cyprinodontiformes; family Cyprinodontidae; genus Orestias; species Orestias chungarensis. Next base: position 1,947,956 of record JAVLVB010001296.1, read on the forward strand.
TTTGTTGGTCATGCCACCAGTAACTCCTTCTATGCTCATCCCAGGTTCAAATCATCTCCTGTGCTCAAACTCCACCGTGAAGATTCCGTGGACAGTCACAACTCTGGTTACCGCTTCTCAGTGCTCCGCTCGGTCTGCTCGCTCCAGCTTCTCTCCCCCTGGACAAACACCCCTCTGGACTTCCCACTGGAAATTCTCAAACATTCATTCCTCCCTTGCGCCAACCATCCACCAGCGCAAAGTAAGACCAAATATATTATTCACCTTCCCTCCTCTGCAACAACTCACCTCCTCTGTCTCACCTCCAGAAGTCTCCGGTCTCCCACATTGCCCTTGCTGTTCCCTGTGTCCCCTACCGTTTCCTGCCATGACCATTGCCTCCAGTTACAAAACCAACCTGCAAACCCCTTCAATAAACTCTATTTTTATTGAACCCCTGAGAGTGTCAAGAAACGTTTAAATGACTCGAGCAGAGGTTGAATAGAGTAAAAAAACGATTTATTGTTGGGGATGAATATAGAACATAAACATGAACATACACAGGGACTACAGGAAAACCGGAAACGGAACAACGCGGAAATAAACCAAACAGAGAGCGGAGGCGGGACAACTAAATGTAAACAAACAGACGAGCGAAACGAGACCCGGGAAATACAAACGTTAACAAACACAACGACACTAATAAAATAAACAAACACAGCTAAGGAACACGGGAAGGGAGGAACTAAACTAACAGATAAAAATAACAACAAATAATAATCACGAGGGGAAGAACACGGGAACCGGAGACTATAGGAACTAAGACAAACAGAGAACACGAGATGAGACCAGGGGACCAAAATAACGAGGATGGAGAAGAGCCAGGACAGAGAACATTAGCAAGCAAGAGACTTACCGGAGACGTTGGGGGCGAGAAACTCTGAAGCGAGAGGAGAAGGACATCAGGGAAAGACAACAGGAGATGACGCAGAGAGACGAGAAGGCAAATCAACAGGGAATAACAACAGACGATCCAGGGGTGAGTGAATGACTGAGAAGGGCTTAAATACTGAGGAACCGGGGTGTGATTGGTGGAGAAGATGATTGGATGATTGAATAACAGATGTGAATGAAGATGAGTGAAGACACACATACACACAGACACACACACACAGAAAGAAACAGAACCAAACCAAACATAGATCATGACAGAGAGTCCTCTGTTTATGTGGTTCAGAAGCTTAAAAACTGACAAATTTAAATACGCTGAATCATATGTCCAGTATCATCCCTACATGTATGACGCTGGCAGAAAAAAAATCCCATGAATATCAGTTTAGCATTCAACCTTGTTATCATTGATTAAATGCTAGCACTTCATCATGCCTGCCAAACAAGTAACACTGAGCTGGTGGCCCCATGTCTCTTCAGCGCCACTAGGCAACAGCAGTTGATTCGGTATGTATTCTTTATAATGTTCCTTTATCAGTACTGGGGATTGAGTTTCGTTGTCGTGCTGGCAGAAATTGCTGCTCCTCGGTGCGTGGGTGGGCACCGGTTTTACGGACAACTCGGTAACCAACGTGCTGATCGGCTATTCACTAAGGCATCAAAAAAGGGTCAACATTCATACTTGTCATTTGAGATTTGCAAACTTGCACCTTCAGATTCACACTTAAAGGTGGAAAATCTTTTTACAAGTTCAAAATGTTGTTACACATGTTCAAATTTCTTTTTTAAAAGTACAAATTAGGGATGTCCCGATCCAGCTTTTCGCACTTCCGATCCGATACCGATATTATTGCTTTTAGTATCGGCCGATACTGATACCGGCCGATACCGATACCGGCCTATCCGATTATCTATTAAAGTTTAAAGTTATTTAGCCTACTTACTTTGTTATCAGACTCATGTTGAAAATAGTTTTACTCTTGATAACAACTAGCCAGCTGAATTATGTGAGTTGGAATAATACCCAATACTTGGTAATAAGAAACTGACCAGTTTTTTTCAGGGATAAATAAACGCAAAATAGACAAAATAATAAATAAAAAACATAAATGGCATCAGGAAACCAAGGCTTAAAAAGCCATATGTGCAAAAAATATTGGAAACTGTATTAAAAAAGCAAAACACACAAACAACCTGAGTAGAAAATAGTCTATTAGTCAGCATCAGTACTCTGCTCTTGAAGAAGTGTAAACCAAGGCTTTATAAAATCAGTGCAAATAATATTTTAAATTCTATTTATGGGCAAAAATACCCTTTACTCCCCAATGTCCTCCGCACTTTTCTGCTCCATCTCCATCTACATATTCCCTTACATTTCAACTGTTTGCCCTGACCGGAGTCCAAGGATGATGGGGAGATTCTTTTTTACAAAGACGAGCATTTCGACATGCTCAGGTGTCAGCCTGCTCCTATGTTCATCAATGATGAGTAAGACTGTGCTAAAGAGCCTCTCGTCTTTTTCGTCCTTTAAGGTAAAAGTAATCCCACACAATTGACGTTTTTACCAATGAGGTTCAATTTTCCTGGCCGTCTTAACCCTTTAGGGGCCGGAGTTTTTTCAAGAAAATTTTCAATTTTGATATCATGGTGTCAAAAGGCTATAACTTTGAAGTGGTTTGGGATAAAGGTATACTGTCAATGAGAAATATCTTCAGTATAAACCTAAATTTTGGATAGAAGTAAATTCTTCATGTAATTAGATTATTGTGACATCAACAGGTGGCGGCCAAATTAGAAAATGTCAATTCATCATTCAGAAAAAGAGAAATTAAATCAATGGGCTCAGAATTTGTCAGATCGTCTCCACAATAACCAACAGGCTTATCAAAATTTAAGATCCACTGTTCCTCTGCCCTCAAGAATTGCCAGCCATCATCATCATCAACGGCGTGATTCACGGTGCGGCATTGAACGCCACCATTAGCTGTATTTTTTTTCCGCGGTTCTCCCGCGTCTGCCACGAAAACCACGGTGGTTTTCATCCCCACTATATTCACCCCTATTTGCGGTGTTATGAGCCACTCTGCCACCTCGACCACGACCCCTGCCTGGCGTTTGCAAGACAGGGACGCATCGCGAGTAAAAGGAAAAACACACTTTCGCTCTGCTCTGCTCTTGTGGTGACTGGTATGATCTTTGTGGACACTTTGAATTGACTGAATTAATTACAACTTATTTTGCAAACATCAGACATGGAGATCAACAACATTAGCTCACAGAAGCAGATTCGCTCACGGACACACATTCACACAGGGGTAAAATGTTTGCTTCCTTAACAGGAAGTAAACACTTGGATGGGATATTTGTTTGACATTTCTGATGGAGACGAGGAAATGTGGTTCAGGCTATTTCCTTATGGTTCATTACACATGACATGAGAATCGTCAGTTGTTCTTCACTGCTCCACTGGCAGGATTATGTTCATTTAAAAATAAGAAAAATAGATAAACGACTACTTGCTGCATAAATCCATCTCCGTTTAATTTATGTAATTTTAGTAGTTTCGCTCGTCCTCCAATACATGAACAGATGTAATGTTCAGGCTGTGCAAAAAACTGCTTTACTTCATAGTTCTGAATTATATGTATTTTGTTTTTAGCAAAATTCTGCATCAAAACACGTATTACCAAATGATCTATCATGGATAACAAATCATGCATAACAGTGTGACCTTTGACAAATGATGTCAAAATTATTATTATGGCAACTGTCAGTCCACGAGCTAAATTAGGCAGTGAGTGGACAATTTGTCTGTTGAGTTTGAAGCTGGAAAAAAAAGAAACCAGATTCTGATGAGGCATCTTCCCTGAGCTGTACTGGTCAAAATCTACAGGAATAAACCAAGGAATAAATGCCCACGGGGTCATGGCCGACTCCTCACTACTCCTTCGTGCAAACAGTAAGAACTAAACAGTTTAATTAAAGAAACATTCCATCGTGGGCTGTTCTAGACTGGAACCAGAGCTTCTGTAGATCTGGTCCCTTGTTAAGACCCTTTGTAGTGAAGCAATAATACTTAGTATTTTCTTATGGTGACATGTCACAGAACTAAAACCTTAACTTACTGTACCGTTGTACTAATTTCATGTTTTTTCTTCACACTTTTACTCAAAAAAAATTAAAAAAAATAAGGTGCTGCACCTTTAGGTTCAACAATTAAACATTGCTCCTTCTTTATTTTGCATTGTTTTATTCTTTTTGTTGTACACTACCATGAACGCTGGCCCCGCTCTGGCCCCTATGGTAGATTTGATCAAAAGTCTCCATTAGTGTGCAGGCTATGCTACATAAACCATTGCGAGGGAACAAGACAAGAATAACATTCTAAAAATCAGCATTCCTGGACAAAAATAGATTGTCTTTATTTGGTAAATCTGTTTTCAGTCTCAGCCTGTTTACTTGAGGGAATTGGTGGGGGGGCATGAGATTTTAGTCTAACATTCCCATGATTCAGAATATTTCAGACTACTTAGTTCACCGAATATATTCTGGATTGTTAAGAAGAAAAAAAAAGAAAACAAGACACAAAAGAGAGAAATTC